>VWPU01004714.1:0-273548 GCA_013398955.1 Callaeas wilsoni | reverse complement strand
TGCGGTGACAGAACTGGTGCGGTGACAGAACTGGTGCGGTGACAGAACTGGTGCGGTGACAGAACTGGTGCAGTGACAGAACTGGTGCGATGACAGAACTGGTGCAGTGACAGAACTGGTGCGGTGACAGGGCTGGTGCAGTGACAGCTGGTGCGGTGACAGAACTGGTGCAGTGACAGCTGGTGCTGCTCTGCTCTGTCCCAGCTACCGGCAGGCGCAGGCAGCTGTCCTGGAAGCCCTCCCTAGACTGCGTAAGCTCCAGGTTCCTACGAGGAGGCCGGATGATTACTTTGCAGAGATGGCCAAATCAGACCAGCAGATGCAGAAGGTACGTGCAATGAATGTTTTTCTTTCCTGTAATGTGTGTGTTTTATCCTGTGGTAGGAATTAAATTTAAGGTGCAATGTGTGAATACTGACCTTCATCTCTTTTCTGATTCCTGTGACAATGATTATGTTTGAAACTTTGTGACAGGAGTTTCTTTCTGTTTAGGTATTTCAGCGCAGTGTGGGGATTTTTATAACTGGTTGGATGATAAAGTGAAAAAGCATGATTTACACTTTGTCCTGATTGTGTTTCATGTTAAAAAGGGAGAATTTTTCTTAGTATGTGTAACAGTGGATGTAAAGTTGCCTGTGTTTTTGCTCTCTGTCATAAGACTTGCAGTTGACTGGGACTTAAATGCAATCCTTATTTTCCTATTTAGGTATCACCTTTCGTTTATTGTCAGTGTGTTCTGATTTTCTGTGATTTTAAACTGTATGTTATTGAATGAATCTGTCTTGGATAGAAAATTAGATTGGTATAGAAAATAAGACATTCATGCACTTGATTTTTGACTGTAGTCTTTGCTCGAACTGGAACTCTATGTTTTGGTTTAGATTTGGAAAAAAGACTACGTTGTATAAATTAAACAAACATGAGCTGGAGTCTAGTTTGAAGGTTCATGTACCATTGGGTCACTGTTTTGCTTTCTGATGAAACCTTTTACAGAAGATGAAGAACAATAATTAGCTCGTGCTAAGGCTTAAGTCAGTCCTGCACATTACTGTTCTCTTCTTTTGCTGACTGCCATTTGAAGAACACTTTTTATCTCCTAGTGGAGTCACAGACTGAAGTCCAAAGATCTGTGTTGAAATCTTTGGAATCCTTTGTAAGGCAGCATCCTTATAAAAATGTTTGTGAACAAGGAGGGAAAGGAAAATACATTTTCTAGAGGATTGTTGACTTTTCTCCAGTGCTTTACTTTTAGTAATGACAAGAAAGAAACGATCAAGTCTTTTTACACCCAAATAGACTGAAAAGATACTCTCAGTTCCATTAGAGCCCATTATAAGGCTTTGTCTTGTCTCTTGTGTGAGTTTTACCTTTTTAGCCAGATTTTGGCTACAGATTGCTTCAGAAATTTCTGTAATAACTGTTCCTTGAGCTGAAAGGATGTTATGCCTTATAGACATTATCTGATTGAGAGATGTTTTCTTTTTTACCCTCATAGATCGTTCACAAATACTGACTTCAGGACTGTACAGCAATCATAAAATTCTCTTTTTTTCTTTTGTGTTCCTGATAAATTTTGTTTTTCTATTCCCTAATTAGATTCGACAGAAACTTAAGAGTAAACAGGAAGCAATGGAAAGGTCTGAGAAAGCAAAACAACTCCGTGCAATGAGAAAATATGGCAAGAAGGTGAGGAGCTACAAAAGGGACATGTGCAAATTGGCAAGAACTTAGAGCCTGAGTGAGGAGCTGGAAAAGTGAGACCACAGGAGTCTGGCTAAAAACCATAGAATCTTTCTAGTCTTCTGTCTAGCTACTCTGAAGGAAAACCAAACAAAAGATAGGATACCTTAAAAAATAGTATAGGACATTGCAAGGAACAGCACTAACATTCTGCTTCTAATCTCAGGTGCAAGTTGAGGTTCTGCAAAGGAGACAAAAGGAGAAGAAAAATATGTTGAATGCAGTCAAGAAATACCAGAAAGGTAAAGTCAACTTGTCTAAGAGAGCAGATATGTAAGGGCAGTAGTGGCGTGTGAGCAGTGTAGGGCAGTGAGATGTTGTCACTACGTCTGTAGTTCTGGGCTTTGAGGTTGGAAAGCTGCTGCTGTGTAAAATCGTGTGCCAGCAGCAGTGAAAAACCTCCCAAGCAGCTGTTCTTCAGTGAGGGTGACCTGTTCCTATTACTTGCTTAGACTAAAAATTTGTATTTTCTGAGGTGTAGCTGTGATGTCTTCACTCTTGCAGGTCTCTCTGACAAGCTGGATTTTCTAGATGAAGAGCAGACATCATCTCAGGGGAATAAAAAAGGCAATGCAAGTCAACGGACAAAGAAGGGGTGAGACCAGAAACAAAAAATAGTTACACAGAGAGTGTCTGATTTTTTTCAGTCTTCTTAGAGGATAATTTTGGGGAACAAGAAAACTGTTTTGTTTAGTGTTGAAGTAAGTCCAAGGTGGCTTTCTGTCCCTAAGGAGAAGAAAACTATGGCCAAAATGGAACAGAGACTGAAATGTAATTTCTGCATCTTCGTTAAGAGGGGAAAAGTTTGTGATGGTTGATGGGAGACCATGAGTATATATATGTGTGTCTTGAGAGCTTTCTGAAACAAGGAATGTAGGCAGTGATGCTGGTTGGTTGTTTTTCAGACCGAATGCCAAAAGACGATACAAAAATCAGAAGTTTGGTTTTGGTGGGAAGAAGAAGGGTTCAAAGTGGAACACCAAGGAGAGTTTTAATGATGTATCCAGCTTCCAGTCAAAAGTGGCTCACAACAAAAGCCTAGGAAAAGGAGGAAGAGGAGGAAAAGGAGCGAAAAAAGTCCTTAATGTAAGTAAAATGTTGCATGAAAATAATCCTTGTTGGCTAGGAAGCCAGGCCATGTGTGTCAGGGAGAGATGAGTGCGTGATAGGTGCCTCCAGCATCTGAAAGTGATGCCTGTCTTTGGGAGCTAAGCATAATTCAGTTACTAACAGAGTTGGGGACAGTGGTTTGGTATCAGCAGGAAAATGAGAAGGGGAACTAAAAAGTGCTGTTTGCTACCTGTGTGCCAAAACCTGCCTCTCCAGATGTTCTGACAAATACTCTCTCCTTGGTATCCTCCCAAAGCCATAGAGCTAGAACAGAGATGGAGAACATGAAAATAAAGATCCAAATCTGTCCTTTTTTTTGGCAGAAGAGACCTGGAAAGAGAGCAAGGCAGAAGATGAAGAACCGAGCTCGCTAAGAGGACTGTGCTCCGCAGTGGCATTCCTGTGTTTCTTTGTGTTGCAAGATGTGTTTCTGCTGTCATCAAGCAGCTAACTGTGGAGCAAGCTGGATGCTTTACAGTGGCAAGGAAAAAAAGTCAGTGGAAACCAGTGCCTTATTACTAATTTCTTCTTATTGTCTGTTCTGTTGAAGGATTGTTTTCTACTTAAACCTTTGGTGTGTGAATGCATTAAATGGTTTGCACAGAACTATATGTAACTCATGTTTAGGTGTTCTATGAATGGTGGCTGAAGCCCGCCCTTTGTTCCCTTCATTATGGCAGATTTTTCCACCACTACTGTTAAGATGAAGTTGGTGATCTTGGAGTTCTGGGTCACGTTGCCGATGTCAAAATAAGAAGTCTGAAGCTTTTTGAGATGTTAGAGTGGTTTTTTTAGACTATTTATGTAGATGGGTATAGAAACAGCAGTGAGACAAAGACAGAGCCTTACAGATAGGTTTATTTGTGTCACTGTTGTCAGGTTGCAAATCTGGACAGATTGAGGTTTTCTTTTCTCTTTTCTGTTGTCTCTCACTAGAAATCTTGATGACTTGCTAGATAATGAGCAGGGCCTAACACATTAGATGTCATTAACATTCTATCTGTGGCTTTCCCCCTGTACTAGTCCTTAGACTTCTCTCCCCGTGCTGCAGGGTAGCCATGGATGGTAATCTCAGTTGTCCGGCGTGGGAAGTAGAATCTGCAGTCAGTACGGTCCAAAGGAACCTGGGAAACAAAAATGACAAACAGTCATGTGCTTTTACTAAAATTAGTAGTAGTCCCTCCTGGGGAGAGTGATGCACAGTGTTCTGCTGCTGAGAAATGTCCAAATGACAGAAGAGCAGGGTACCACCGTACTGTTCACTGCTTTGTCATGGTCAAACCTTCTGAATAAGGAAAACGTAACACATTAAACAACATCATGAGTCCTGACTCTAAAAATTTGAACTTGCTTCCCTACACACAATTTTAGTTGCCTGTACCCTGCCAGACTAATCCTCCCAGCAGTTCCTTAATACCACAGAGCCCAGCTGGGATGTCTGTCTCTGCCCTTGTCATGAGTAACTGGTTTACTTGATGTGTAATATGGAAAGTTGATGAAGACTGTCTTATTTTCTTACTTATCTTAGTTTTCTTTATAACAGGCCAAAATTTGCCTTTCTCAAAACACTAATCTACAAAGTCAGTCATCATCACAGCTGTTTGTCAGATATGATTGATGTCTCAGCTTGTTAATCATAGTTCTTTTCCTCCTGTTTATTCACACTTCCCCAGATGAATCCTCACTGGTGTATCCGCTTTGGGTATACTTACATGATTATTAATTTTATGGTTCTGCTTGCAATTTGTTTGAAAGATGCTGTGCAGCAGCACGTTTCTTTTCACAGTACTTCTGTACATCACTTCACATTGTTCACTACACCATTTCTCAAGGCTGAATGCTTTAATAAACAGCCCTGAGTGGCATTTGGCACCTGTGGCATTTGGCAGTGTGCTGTCACTGTCACTGTAAATGTTTTGCATCAGGTTTCTCAGGGGAAGGTTACTGCTTCTCTGTTCACAAGTCTATGCCAGTGTGAAGAGTCCACTTAGGTGTAAATTTTAAAAACTTGTTATCTGTGAATGGCTCTGGTCATTTCTAGTAATTCTTGTTTTCCTTGTTTGTCACAAATTGTTTTCCTGCATGAGTATTTTTCAGTGTGACAGGCTTAACATCTCTAAATCCTGTAAACACCTGAGTCTTTAAGCATCCTACTCACCAAAGGTGTTGTATGCCAGCCAATTTCTTGGCTTTCAGTTTGTGGCTTTGAGTATTTCCTTCTTGGCACCTCTGCTGCACGGTGAAGAAGATTCAGGAATTCATCTGTTGTTTTAAGAGACACAAATACAAATGAAAGTGTGTTTAAAAATCGGTCAGCTGTGGACATGTGTTAGAACGGGACATCTTAACACTGTCCAAGCAGTAACAAGAACACCAAGGGTAGAGGCAGCCTCTGTGCTTCTGTGAATGATATTGTCAGAATGCATGGTGACGTTTCTACTCGAGTATTTCCTGAGGAAGTTTCAAGATTCGCCTGACAATACTGTCCTTTTAATACTGGAAGCCCTGTCTACTGTAGTTCAGCATCTTACTTTTCATACACCACATCTAGTACAAACCAGTGCTCCACGACAGCTCTTGACTTTCTCAGTTGCCTGAGACCTGCAGTTTTTCCCTGGTTTGGTTTTCTATCCTCCCCAGTCCTTGAATAGAGCAGGCCAATGTTACCTGACCCATTAAGGTTTTTAGACAAAATTAGCATGTTAGAAATAAGGGAGCAGCTGCTATAAGGGTTCTTGATACCAGTGCTCTAAAGTAAGACTGGGCAGCAATTTCAGCAGTTTAACCTGCGTGGTGGTTAGGTCGAATGTGCGAGGGCAGGCAACATGTACATAAAGAACACGCTTCTAGGTACTTTTGTTTCCCCCTGAGAGGTTTAGATTCTCAACCAAAATTTTATGGTATGAATATAAGGAATTTTATATATTTTATAGTTTATATATATTAATTAAAAACAAAAATAAGAGCATAATTGCATGGATGCAAACTTGTGCTGAGAATGGAAAGTAATGGGAAAGGGCCTTAAAGTGGAAAAAAACCTGCTTTACAAACAAAAATCATAAATTAGTTTAACTTACATGGTCACAGAGGTGTTTCCACATACATGATATTTTAGACTTATTACAGTTATTAAATCTTATATGTTAATTTTCTTATGTAGTTATCACAAGCTTTTCAGAGACTTCTTACCATCTGTGGGCTCAGGTACGTTGTCATGCCAAGACATTGGCTTCCTAGCGACCATATGAACTGGAAAGAAATGAGGCAGGTGAACTACTTTAATGTGAATTTGACATCACAGCCAGGTATAGAATATGTATTACTGAACTGCATGTGGATAGAAGAAAGTGAGTTAGAAATACTGGTTAGTGGCAACTTCTAGGGAGGGAAGGGCGTTAAGTGTGCTAAAGGCCCTTCGACAGGTTGCTGCCTGTGCTCACCATATCAGAGTCCCACCCCATCCAAGGGGTGGCCTGCAGAGTACCAAATCTCAGGAAATTATTTTCCTTTGTTGTTGTATTGCAAAACCTAGACCTGAAAGAATCTACTCCCATCACCTGCCTGTGCTAGCACAGACTCTGAATTGGCAGGTAGAAAGCAGATCAGGAGCTGAAGGAACATGGGTGTAGTGTTGGGGTCCTCCACCCCATCTTGGCTCTGTATTTACACAGAATTTGTAAATTCCACATCCTAAATAGTTGACTCACGTCTAGGTGGTTACTAAAGGTACCATCTGGGCAAGTGGGCCATGTCTCCGTTCTGTCTCTGAGCGTGCAGACGGGTTCCTCAGTCAAAAGGAAAGACCACCACCAGCTGCGCTTTCCAGCTTTACCCCTCTCCCTGGCCACTGCTGCCACGCTTGGGTGCTGCTGCTTGTCCCTGACGTGCAGCTGAGCGCTGCGGGCCTGCCTCCGGCCGCACCCCCCCTCCCCTCACGGCTTGTCTTGCCCCCGGGGCTTTACGCCAGTTCTCTGTGGCCGCGAGGCCTCACCGGGCTGGAGGGGATTCACGGTGTACTGCGTGAAGAGCAGCTGCCACTGCCGCTCCTTGTTGGCCCGCTCGCTGAGGAAGCGGCTCTGCTGCACCGCGTCCGGCGGCTCCCTGCCGCCGCGGCGGGCGGCCATGGCGGCGCCGGCTCCGCGCGTCCCGCGGCCGTGGCAACGCCGACGCGCTGCCGGCGAGGCGGCTGATTGGCCGGTCTCGCGCTCCTCGCTTCCCGCTCCTATTGGCCGCCGAGTTAAAGCGCCCCGGCGCTGATTGGCGGCGGCGCACGCGGCGCGTTTGAACGGCCGGCGGGGCGATGGAGGCGGCGGAGCTGCGCTGCACGGCGGCCGTGGAGCAGCCGCTGCCGGGGGGGCTCGCCCCGCGCCGCCGCGTGATGCGGGACGCCACCGTGCTGCTGGGCCGCAACGAGCTGCGGCAGCCCGTGCTGCGGGTGGCCGGCGGCAGCGGCGCGGCGGCGGCGGTGCTGAGTTTCGTGCTGGCCGGCGACGCCGTGAAGCTCTTCACGCGGTTCGCGGGCGAGGGGCGGGCGGCGGTGCGGGTGGGGCCGGACGGCGCCCAGGTGCTGCTGTCCGACTGCCCCCCGGACGCGCTGCGCCGCTTCCTCCGCCTCCTGCGGCTCAAGGTGGCCGCCGGGTCGCGGGACGCGCCGCGCCGTCCCCGCCTGCTGGATCGGCCGCCGCCGTCCTTCTCCGCGATCAGCCCGGTGCAGGAGCGGGACCTGCTGTGCGGCTCCGGCCGCCGCCGCGCCGGCGAAGAGCGGGGGGAGCGGCCGGCGGAGGTGAGTCCCGGGGCGAGGGGGCGGCCCCGGGTAGCGGCCCTGTCCTCACAGCGCACCCCCGCCTGTCCCGCAGGTGCCCCGCGCGGAGAGGCGGCCCCCCGCGAGGCTCTCGGCGGAGCAGGAGGCGGTGTTGGGCGCCGTGCGGAGCGGGAAGAGCATCTTCTTCACCGGCTCTGCAGGTGAGGGGCTCCGGCGACTCTCATCGGCTCCCCGGGGAAAGTCCTGGCCATTGACCTGTTGCTTTTCCCTCGAAGGGACTGGGAAGTCGTTCCTGCTGAAGAAGATCGTGGGCTCCCTCCCTCCGAACATCACCTACGCTACAGCCAGCACGGGAGTGGCTGCCTGTCACATCGGTGGCACTACTCTCCACGCCTTTGCAGGTGATGGCCGGCCCGACAGCGAGGGGCTAGGAGCTCTCATTCCCTTCCCAAAGAATCAGGAGCATCCTAAAGCATTGCTTTTTTCCTCTTCTGACAGGGATCGGCTCTGGGAAGGCACCGCTGGAACAGTGCATTCAGCTGGCAGAGAGGCCGGGGGTGCGGCAGCACTGGCTGGCCTGCCAGCACTTAATTATCGATGAGATCTCAATGGTGGATGGCAAGTTCTTTGACAAGCTGGAGGCAGTGGCAAGGTGACTAGTTGTCGGGTCGAACTAGCAGAAATTAATTTCCCTAAACATCCAGTCTGCTTCCTTTCTTTAGTTTTGTGAATGCATACAAGGCAGCTGCTGGTACAGGACCATAAGGATGCATGAAATCATAGCATTTGGGCAGATCTTTACCAAGAGATAGGTTTTGGTCATGTCCCCTCCTCACTCACAGCTGTGGCTGTTTGGGTTGTTCCCTCCATCTCCTGAGCTAGGTGTTGTCTATAGAGTTGAGTCCAGAATATAGAGCTGTGCTCAGGTGTCTCTTGCAGAGAGAAATAGCTACAGTATAACAGCCACTAAAGAACCAAGACTGGTAATGACCTCTGGGGTAGGTAAGCAAAGCAAATTTAATGTCTTGTACTAGCATTGCTTAATTATTTGAGCTCTTCTGATGAAGCTGGGGATGAACATCTTTCACTGCAGGTGGTCTATGTTTGAATGTACTGACAGATTAAGAAGTAAATTCTGGGACCTGACTATGTTCTGGAGGACATTCAAAACTTCTCTTCCATCCCTTTCAGGGCAGTCAGAAAACGGGACGAGCCTTTTGGAGGAATTCAGCTAATTATCTGTGGGGATTTCTTACAGCTACCCCCAGTCTGCAAGGCTAATGAAGAAACCAAGTTCTGCTTCCAGGTACAAAACTGTTCCTAAACTCATTCTCATACTTCAAGTCTGCCTCTTTCTTAACAACAGAATGATTTTTCCAGGCAAAAAGCTGGAGGAAATGCATCCACATAAACATGGAGCTGACTGAAGTGCGGAGACAGACTGACAAGACCTTTGTCTCGCTCCTGAGTGCAATCCGTTTAGGCAGGTGAGGAGAAACTCATCTCTCTTTGTAATTCCTGCTCCCCACTGATGGAGCAGAGGAAAGAGCAGTTTGTCACTTTTCTGTGCTCTATGAAGAATGTGTAGCTGTGGGCAAAAGCTATAAATGCTTTAGTTAATGTAGACAGGTTTCATATATGCTGCTCTGGTAAGGAAGGACACTTCCTAGGGTCCCTCTGCAATTTCTGTGAATTAATTCAAAGGATCCTGAGCTGGCAGTGGCCAGGGCAAGGCTGGGGCACACTCTGGCTCTGCTCTCTGACTTCAAGCAGGTACCTTTCTCTGTCCTCTCTGGAGGCCTGCAGCTTGCACAGATTGATCCAGCTGTGTGGAGGTTACTGCTGCCCAAACCTGTTCCTGATCGCTTTAAAGAATAATTCCGTTTTCCTGCCTACCAGGTGCACAGAGGAGGTTACCAGACAGCTGATGCAGACTGCTGCTCACAGGTCTGAGCGTGATGGGATCCTGGCTACGAGACTCTGCACCCATAAAGATGATGTAGAAATAACCAACGAGAGACGCTTGCAACAGCTACCAGGTGAACTCGGTGGAGGAAACTGCTGGCTTTGGGGCTGAGCTCTGCGTGGATGCAATTGGGACACTGGGGTGTCAGGTGGAACTAGTGTTCAGTCATGCACAGCAGCACCAGTCCAAGCTCTGGGTATTGGAGTTGAGATGTCTGGGGAAAAGCTTCACAGTTTTTTGTTTAAAAATCCACAGTGTCACTATTTGGTTTGTAATAGACAGCAAGCTCATTGCTTGCTGTGAGGTAGGATGGGTAATTTCTTGCCTCCACACCTCTGCTTTTTCTTTCTATAGCATCTTAGGCCATGCTCTATCAGCCATAACTTGAATTAAGGGCTATTTAATTTTTTGCCTCCCTTGCTGGCCCTTGGATTCTTCCTTAATCTGCTTTGGAGATCTAGTATTGGTAGCGAGTGAAACTGCTCAAAATGCTGTCTGCCCAGTTCTTATTTACTGCTGACCTTTCATTCCTGTGCCTTCTCATGCTCTGGAAGTTATATAGGAATGAGAGGCAATAGTGAGCTCTCTGCTGTTAGATGAGACAAGGTTTGTGTGAGGATGTCCTAGCAGCAGGGCAGAATGGTTATTAAAAGAGGAATTGCTGTTAGAAATAAATGCTGAACCTCCTGAAATGCTGTGTAGAACATGTTCAAGGGTTGCAATTTCTGCCTTTCTTTCCTTAACAGGACAAGTGCATGTGTTTGAGGCTTTGGACAGTGACCCAATGCTAGTGAAGTTAATTGATGCTCAGTGTCCTGTGGGTGGTAGAGTTGAGCTAAAGCTCGGAGCTCAGGTAAGTGTGTGCATATACATGTGTGACAGACCAGATCAAATGGCATAAGAAAAATAAAGGAATATCAGAGAAATGTAGAGAGTAGATTAATATATAGAATGAAAGTTCAATCTAGAATGGCTGTGCCAGGCCAACAGAAGACTGTATCCAATCTTTGTATCTTTGCTGCTGCTTAGAATCTTATCCAGACAGAGGATGAGTTAGGTGCATGTCTTGGGGACAGTGGTGATTGTAGTGACTTTGACATACATGTCCAATCAAATTTAGAAGCTTTGCAGTAGCAGAGAGCACAAGGAATCCTTGCCTGCAGTCTCAGCTCCAGGTACAGCAGCCCTCCCCATCTGTAAAGGTAGGGCACAACTTGCCATATTTGCTGGACTGGGCACCTAGCTCTGAGCTAGGGCTGTCAGAGGGGAAAGGATGTAGGATTGTACTTAGTAGTAGCAGCACTTTTTGCTTTGGAAACTTGTTCTTTAGTTGTTCCCAGAATTTACATATGCAGAGGCTGGTTGGTGCCTGGGGAAGGGGAAACTGCTCCCTGGATCTGAGCTCACAGCTGTGGACAGAAATAGCTCAAGTAAACTGTGCAGTGCTGTAAAATGATGTAGTTAGGAATCCTAGGATGGAAAGGCTGTGAAATAATTTCAATAAAATTAGAGATGGTGCTGCAATAGACAGGATAGGATGATTTGGCCAAATCAACCTGATGTGCTTATGCTTCCAGGCAAGAAGTTTAGCTCCAGGTGGCTTAACAGGCTGTAGAACCGGTGCATTAAAGATTTTTATTTTTCTCTGTAGGTGATGTTAGCGAAGAATCTGGATGTGTCTCAAGGGCTGGTGAATGGGGCACGAGGTGTTGTTGTAGGGTTTGAAAGTGAACAGAAGGGTAAGTGAGCCTTTTGATCTTTTGTCAAAGGAAGTGGGAAAATAACAAAACAGTTTGTCATTGGTGGCTGATGACTTCTTAGTTTTGTTTACAGCTTGGTATTAATTTGAGGAAAAGCAGGGAGATCTCTGCAAGCTTGGGGCTCTCACGAGCTGTGATGTCATGCACTGCATCAGCTGTAGCTATCTGTAGGCCTCTTGTGTTCTCTCTTCTGTATTCTGTATGTAAATGTGTATGCTCATTTAAATTTCCTGTTTGTTCTGTTGAAGCAAGTTTTGATGGATTTTTTTTTTTTGTTTTTCTCAAAGAATATTGTTCTGCTACCTGCAAAATGTGTTTTTTCTCTGAATCTCAACTGATAAAATACCTGACTTTAATTCTCCTGCTTAAGTAGGTGCCAAACATCATTTCAGGACATGCTACTTACTGTCTGTGGATTTAGGTTTGGTTTAGGCAGAAAAGAGGTGTTCTTAATCTGCTGACATTCTGGCTGTTGAGTGTCACAAATATATCCCTATTTCTTTCCTATTCCCGTTCCTACAGGGCTGCCTAAGGTGAGGTTTCTCTGTGGGGTCACACAGCTCATAAAAATGGAGAAATGGGTCTTCAAAGGACCATCAGGAGTTCATCTGAGTCGTCAGCAATTGCCTTTAAAATTGGCATGGGCCATTTCCATTCACAAGAGTCAGGTGGGTGTTCTTGTACAGCTGTCTATAGACTTTTACACTATTATAAACCTTATTTCCTGGGTGAGCTTGCTTTGCTGGTGAAAGAAGAGGGAAAGCTGAAAGGCCCTTTTTGGGGGGAAACTCTAGAACATGTGTCTAGCCGCAGAGAGAAGAGATAGCATCTCTTCTGCTTGTGATGTTTGGCTGTAGGGTCACAGATGGGCTGTCAGTACTACTGGGGTTTCCTTAAGGGCACTACCATCTTCAGAGCTGGTGTTGGACTATAAATCAGCGTTATTTACCACTGTGGGCTGGTGAGGGTAGTGTTTTCCTGAGAGTCATCAGCATTAGGGACCCTGAGCTCTGCAGTGTAACTGAGGAAGCTGCTGGAGCCACAGCTGTGCTCTTTGGGCTGGGCTCACCCTTTCGTGGTGTTTTTTTTCAATATAAATTTCAGTGTAACAGTGTAATGTTTTCAAAGTTCCTTCCTTTCCAGAAGACTTCATACTTGATAAATACTGGTCTTAGAGACCTGTGAGGTTTTTCCTATGCCACAGTTTAAACCAGGCCATGCTGTAAATTCTGCGGCACCTGGGACAACCCATGAGACGAGAAAGGGCTGGACAGGCCTTACCCAAACTCTCTCAGGTCTGCCTAAGGGCTGCTCAAGAATGGTGCCTGCTCCAGTTAACTGCTAAGAGTGAAACCAGCAGGATTTCTTTCCCTGCTGTGTTGATTAGATGGGATTTATGGAGTTTCATGCAACAAGAGGCTCACTGGAGTTAATGGATCCTACTTTTTGCTAGGAATTTCCTTTCTACTGATTCTCATATTTAAATCAGTTACATAGTCAAAGAAGGCTTCCTTTTCTTTTTAATCAAGACCAAGGATGGTACCTTGGACGGTTTCACAGAACAGGTTAGTGTTGGTACATCACAGTGTTCTTGTTTGTTTGTTCTGTAACAAAGGTCTCTGTGCCTTTGATAGGGCATGTCTTTAGACTGTGTGGAAATCTCCCTGTCTCGTGTCTTTGAAAGTGGGCAGGCTTATGTAGCCCTCTCCCGAGCCCGAAGCCTCGCGGGTCTCCGTGTGCTGGACTTTGACCCGAAAGTAGTGAGAGCTGATCCTGCTGTGCTGCAGTTCTACAGACAGCTGAGACGTCATCAGCTTCTGACTCAGGTAAACAAAAACCTCACGCTAGCAAAGCCTGCCTTGTGCAACCAGGATGAGGGATGTGGGCACCGAGATGTTTCTTTTTCTTCCTAAGCAAGAGCAACACTTGTAGTGGCAGGAGAGCTGAAACTGCAGAGAGAGCATGTGGCAGGGCAGCTCTTGGTGACAAAATATCTACTGTAGTGTTGGGGTTGTATAACACTTGCTGGGCCCTCTGGGTGAAAGGATGCGTTGGGATTCTTTCGCCCTCCTCTTGCAGCAAGGAATGAAGGAGAAGTGGACACAAAAGAAATTTCTGGGTTTTTTTTTCCTTCTTCTTTCTCCTCAAAGGATTCACTACACACCCGTTCAGATGCTGATGAGAAGGAGAACTGGAAATGCAACTGAGAATGCTCTTCTGGTTTCTGTGAGGTGTCAGCACAGACTGCTGAGATGCAGCAATCTTATTGTCTATATTTGATAACACAGACCAAGCCAAAGGAGATTTTTTAGATGTTTGCTTCATTCAGCTGACTCCGGATATGTAGAACTATCACCATCTCACACCTCTGGAATTTGGAAGATTTCTTCAGACCCTTTCTGAGTCCCCAGCCTTGAGGACTCCTGTGTCACAAATGCAACTCTAGCAAAAAAATGACTGAACAAGGATGTGCCTGAGGGACATTTTTACAGTTTTACCCTGTCTGAGGGACCTTCCTACCATTCTCTCCTGCCTGCTAATTGTATTTTATTCTCTGCACGTATAGACTGAAACCTATGTGCCTTTCTTCAAGTATACCACCGTTGAGAGACGGAAAGTGTGTGCTCCTTTTGCTTGGGTGGATTGTTCACAGGAGCTGCTGACACAACAGAAAGCAGTGCTAAATATCTGGAATAGCTGATTGTCCTGCAAGAGAAGAGCTGTTCTCGCTGCCTGACACCGGGAGGCTTTGCATAACTTCTTCCATAAGCAGAACTGTTAGAGTTGCACATTACCTGTTATGCTGATACATAGCACTTTTATTAGTCTGTTGCATGCAGTGAGGTGATTTTTCTTTTAACCTTTTGAGATGAGCTGGCACTATTTAAAAATATGAGGAAGTCCTACATCTTATACCCATAATTATGGAACTATAAGAACTGTGAAGATTCATTACCCCATAAGCAAGAAGGGGGTGAGAGGAGGTGTGTGTTGGTGGGACCCGCTCTTGTTTAAACACACGAGGCTCCCATTCAGATGGGAGTTTCTCCTGGAAAAAATATGTCTGACTAATAAGGTGGAACTTAGTGTGCAATAGAGAATAATGGCTAAGGACATGTGAAGTGAGCTGTAACTTCACTTGTTTCAGCAAAAGCAGAGACGAGCAGAACAAATATACTGTTTTCTTAATAAAGGAGAAGCTTTGGTCTTTGTATTTTAGCACTTTGCTTAAAGCTAAAGTAACTTGTATATTTTAAAATGTTTTACATATGGGAATAACATGAAATAAAATCCAGCTGGAAATTGTCTCTTGCAGAGGAATTCTCTAAAAAAGCCTTTGCAGTGTAAGCAAGTTGAAGGCCATTTCTTGGCAGCTGCTCTCCTTAAAGCCAGGAAAGGATGTTGACTAGCCAGTGGTTAACAGAAAACAGACTTTGATAGGATTTCAAAATGTAGTTTTAGTGTTTTGTTTTGGCATTTTTTGTTTGGTTTTGGTTGGTTCTTCACTTGGTTTTGTTTTTTTATTCTGGGCTTGAGAAGGTAGAGTCTTGGAGGAAGCAATAGCATAAGACAAAAGTGTGACTATTATTCAGAGAGGTTCTTAATGTATCAGCACATTGTTTCTTCTAAGAAGTTTGGTGGGAAGTGGATGAAAGTACCTGGAGGTGGAGCTGGAGCCTATGGAAGGCAAGACCCAAACCCTGTGCTTGACCAGGGGGCTGGTTTCAGTTAGCACTCTTGTGGGTTTTTAATGATGGGATGCTGCAGTATGATGAGGGCTTTGTGTTGCATTGGAGGTTAAAGTGTGGGATCTGAAATGCCCAGGATGTTAAAGTGAGTTTTACTGTTGGGGTAGACAGCTATGAAGAATATGCCAGGCAAGTCCAGTCATACACAATACACTGATTTATTGACTGATTATGTAAGAGCGATGAGATAATGCAGGTCCAAATCCTTTAATATCTCTTAAAAGGTTCCTGTACCCCTGTAATTGCAAGATAATTTAAAGTATAAGAGTGGTGATTATGTACAATGCAAATAAACTTCTAATTCTGATCTTGTGAAGCAACTCATTTTACTGCAGCTTTCATGGATTTAGGGACTGAAATCTTTCCAGTTGTAGTGGGGTGGGTGGGTTGGTGCCAATTTGAGATAAAATGCTAAACAGAAAAGGTTAATCAATATTTCATTTAGTATTAAATCTACATGAAATACTGTGGGTGCATTCTTGGTGATGGAACTCTGGAAGCAGAATAACTGTGGCTTTTGAAGGGTTAGCAGCTGTTCTGAGGCCAAAATCTGTGTAAATTTTGGATGTTCTCACTTCCAGCTAAAGCAGATGTAGGGATGGGTGCTGAGTTTGAAGGCTGCTACTTAAATCCTAAAAGAAGCAGTCAGGACAAATCTGAGCTGTCAGGCTCTGTCATGGCTCCACTTTGGTTGGGATTATGACGAGGCCTTTTTTAATGGAATAATGCTTCCCTATATATGAGCTAAAAAAATCTTGTAATACAATAAATATCCCTTTGTCAGGAAAATTAATCTACCAACACCAGAGGTTTATGTCCAAAAAGGAGACAGAGGAGTCCCGTTACTTTATTCGAATAAAGGGAGAGGCCATGGGGCATTCCCCTGGGGTCTCTCAAATTTTTGGAGGACGCAGCTTCCTTTTTATCCTAATTTCCTGACCGTATTTTCCCTCTCTCTTTCCCCATTGTCTGAGGTACTCGAGAGGTACAGACTTCCCGGAACGCCTAATTTTTAAGATTCCCTTTTAATGTATACCCCCCCTTGCCCTTTTTTTAATTCCTATGGAATTTATGGTTCTCCTCATTGTTTCTTTCATCTTTTGATATTCAATTTCATTTAGTAGCAGGCCTACAGTTTACTGATAAAGACAAATCTCTCTTTCATCAATCAGTGGAATCCTTTCCCATTGTTTCTTTTATCTCTTAGTGCTAGTTTTTATCTATCAGCAGGCCCACAGTTTATTTGTAAAGACAAGTGCCTCATTCCTTTCACCTTCTTCCACATTCTCCATAACATGTTAATTTTTCTTGCAGAGGTACTGTCTAGAGCTAGAACTCAGTACATCACCATGGGATTAAAAAAAAAAAACCAAAACTTTTTATTGTGATGATTGTACTGGAATAACAAAGATGCTCTTCCCCTCTTTATTAGTCAGTCAAATGAAGAAGAATCTGAAGACCGAGCAGCTTTTTACATGAGGCTGCCCCAGGCCATCCTCAGAGTGTGTGGCGCTGCTTTCATCTGCTGAGATGAGGTGGGCTCAGCGGGCTGGGTTTTGCAGGGACAATTCACGTGGCTCAATGACAGAGCAAACACCTGTGCCTGTGTTTGCAGCCATCCTCAGCTTGCACAGCCGAGAGCTCGTGCTTCTCCCCTGCCCTGCGTGGATCTTCTCCACAGGCTGTGCTCCTTCAGGGAAAAGTCTGCTCCACCTCGGTCTCTCCGGGGGCTGTTCCCGCTGCCCCCCGGCCCGAGCGCTCGCAGGGCTCCTTTCTCGCACGGGTTCCCTCGCACCCCGCAGTTCCCCCTCAGTCTGGCGTTGCAGAGGCTCGGCCGTGCTGGCGCTGTCCGGGCCCCGACCCCTCCTCACAGCGACTCCCGCGGCGGCCGTGCCTCGATGTCCCGGCATGAGGCGCTGCCGCGGCCGCGTGGGACGGGGCAGGAGGCAGAGGCAGGGGCCGAGCCCGGTGCAGCCCGAGCCCGGTGCAGCCCGGGCCCGGTGACAGGACAGGCTCCCTGAGGGCACCCGGCTGTGCAGCGACGGCTGCGTCCTATCCCTGTGGAAAACGAGCCTGCCATTACTGTGCTCCCATAAACGCGGGGAATGAATATTGTCTCTCTTCACAAACTGAAGAGAAAGCATTTAAGCATTTAAACATCTGCCTTAACTGCAGCTTATCATTAAGTGAATTAAACTAAGAGTTTGATTCATAATTGGTATTTCTGTTACCACAAAGTACAGCCATTCTCTTTTCAAATACATTAAACCGTAAGAAACTGCTTTATACCAGCTAAAGCTCCATAATACATTTATGTGTTATTGGAAGTATAATTCACAAACAGAGTGTTATTAAAACCTTACCAGCTTCCAGTTTAAATCTTTGTACGGTGATTTAACACCCTTCCTGTTCTTTATGTGACATTTTCATTATAATTAAACATGAATGTGCCCTCACAGTCTGTGCCCACAAGTCCTGTGAGCACAGGAAAGGCAGCAGTAGTCCTGTTGATCTCGGATGCTGTAATAAGATTGTGTCCAGGAATTAGATCTTCATATTCAGAATTGCTCTGAATAGATAAAAAAAATGCTACTCTTAAGTAATGGAAATACAGTACATTATTGGTTGTGCTATGAATGCTAATAATGTCATTTTTCTTGCAGATATTACAAGTTTCTCATTTTATATTAGGCCACTTTGTGACATGTAATTGTCTTCTGCTGTTAAATCTAAGCAGTTCTATTATTAGCATGAGAAAAGACCTGAATTGCTAGAGATTGCATTTAGATGTGTAAAATTTCTACTTAGCTGTTTCCTATATGATTATTTTATGCTTGCTTCTATTACAAATCATAAGATGTTGTATGGAATATTTTATCTGAGCTACTGACTAGTATATAATTTATGAAATCTGGTTATAGAGGCAAAATAAGTTGATAATGAGTCTAAGAGTAGTTTTTCACTTGTGATTATTGAATACTGCACTATTTGATTTTTTTTCTTTAAAATTTGTTACGGTGTTGATACAGGGGGCTGTCAGATGTGACAAAGAATGTATAGAGAGCCCTTCTGGGGTAGCAGCTGGGTAGGCACCAACAGCTTCCTAACTGGTACCACACGCAGGCAACAGGGTTCCAAGGTAACACATGTTTTTACAAAATTGTTTATTACAATATTTCTAAAATGAGAGCCATGATAAAGATGCCTCTGACAAAAAAATTGTTTAAAATTTTTAATTAGGATTTTTTTTTAATGATATGGAGTTTGTAATTTTTTTTTCCTTCCTATTTCTCAAAATGTATGGTTTTTGTCAACAGGTAGGTGAATTAGGTGAATGTGTACAGGAACCACACCTTGCATCTACTCTTCTTAAGATACTGGGCTATATATCAGTTTTCTTATATATCAGATTTTGGTAGGACACACCTTTTTTCTTTTTTCTTTTTTTTTTTTTTAAATGACTATTAGCACCCTGAGAATTACAGGGGGATTTGCACAGACTTTCATTTGAAGGTTAGGAGCTGGTCCACGTCTTTAGATTCTGGATCCTGTTTTGTTTATTGAAAGAGCTGTGATTCCCTCTAATCAAATATCAGGTTAGAGAGAGTTTAACATGTTTGAAGACAATGTTAGACATTAAATAAAAAACATAAGTGAAACTTCTTAAGGTTATTCCAGTAGCTAATAATTCACAAAAGTGAGGCATCACATATCTTTTAGTATTTGCAAGTGAAGGCTGGACAGACTTACTGTCTGTAATAAATCAAACATGAAAAACATTTATGTGAATTAATGAGAATAACTTGGATTTTAAAAAAATCTTTTCAAGCTTGTGAATTATCTGGGAAGAGAGTATGTAGTGATCAGCCTGTTTTTAAGTTGTTCCATAAAAACATTCCAGGTAAGTTACCTTCGTGTTTGTGTTGGATTAATTGGACACCTTGTAGTAAAATATTTGACCACAATAACACCAGATACTTTCAACTGACACTTGGCAATACAAAGAAAATTTTAAAAACAGATCTTGAATCTTGAGCAATGAGCTAGTGATTAATTGCCAGTGTCAATGCATAATGCAGAGGGATGTCACCACACCTAATTTAATAATAAAGAAGAAAGATTTGAAATTGTTTGGGTTTTACCTGCTTTCTCTACAGATGAGGGAGACCTTGCAATAACCTTAACCCTTCCACTTGTGATGGTAGCAAGCTATGGCTATTTTAATATAAAATCCCCACTGAAAATAGAACACATCAGATGATTCAGTCAGGTCAAAATGACAAACTTTCATAAAATGTTGTCCCTTTGTCTTCATTAGCCATAATTATTGCTGTCAGTTAAACTTTGGGACAAATACTACACATCTTCCTTTTGTTTTAAAAATAAAGGATAAAAATGACTCTGTAGAAACAATTTTAAGTTCAAGTTAGAGATAGAGTAATATTTTTGACAGATTGCTGTGAAGTCTTGTGCACTCTCAGATCTCAAAAATGTACAAGGTCAAAAATACTGTTTGCGATGCCCTATATATTTTAACAGAAATATTGTCAAAAGAAATTACAATCAGGTTTTGACACTTGTCCTGAAAGTGTCAAGGCCTCCATAAAATATAATACCTCAGAAACCTCACGCAAAATGGCATAAGAGTAATATTCATTCAATAACTCTGTAAGGTACAGATCATCTTGCAGTGCTCAGTTTTGGGATGAGGACCCTAATCTGAGAAAGAAATATCAGCCCCTTAACAGCCTTTGCTATGGATTTAATGAGATATTCTTAAAGGAAAAAAAAAAAAAAAGGAGAAAAGCCCAACCCCCCAAAAAACCATTTCTGGCCATCAGTGTGACACAAGAGGAGTTTCACTGTCAGTAGAAATTAGGGCTGGAGGGAACCTCAAGCACAAAGCCAGTACTTGATTTTGCTTTTCCTGCAGCAGAAGGAGGCCTGAGTGAAGAAAGTGTTCAGCACTGTACCAAGCTGTAACAGCTCCAAGCAGGGTGTTGGGACTGGGATATCAAGCTAAGGTGAAAGCTATGTTAAAAACTGAAGATGGCACGTGGCATCTGAAGAATTCTGTTTAGAGCCAGAGAAATGGGATCATTTAGGAATATGTCCAGCTCAAGGCGTGCAGGTGAAGTAAATTTAGAATAGTTACCGAGTATTTCTCCAGATTCAATAACACCTTTGGGATGGTTAAAGAAGTCCACTATGGTCCAAAAGTGTTGGAAAGAGCAGGGGGAGGCAGAAGGTCATCCTTTAGCACCTTTGGTGTCACTGTGGAATGGCCAGAAGCATAAAACTAGGAGGAAGGAGGGACCAGGAAGGAGGGACAGGAGCAGCACCCGGGCAAAGGCAGTTCAGTAGTGCTTGCAATGCTGTGCACAGGGGGGAGATCAGCTCAAATGCAAAAGGAGCTGCTGGCTGTGTTCTCTGCTGCACAGGAGCTTCAGTTCACCTTGGGGCACTAGAGGCACAGTCTGTTCAGAAGCCATTAGGAAGCATTATGGTGAAGTTGGTGCTGGGGAAGGAGAAATGACTACAACCCTTGTCAGGTGCATCCCAGTCCAACGAGGAGAGGGTACGGTACTCCCAAAGGAAGTCAAGGCTAGGGGTAGACACACTGCACATCTAGACAAGTTTTTGGAACAGAAGAAAGCCTAGCAACGTGTTTCAATATATCTTTTTTGACTCGCATGAAGTATGTTTTGCTATGATGGACTCTTTGAAGAGGGGGAGGTGGGTGGAGAAGGCATTTCTAGGACATTTAAGAGATGACAAGAAATATGTGCTACATGTAAGTATATAAAATACACGGGATGATGATATGTCCACAGGCTGGTTTTATACAAATAGATTTCATCCCAAACAAGTGGAAAAAGACACAACCCCTCCTTAAAACTTACCAAAAGGGAAGATATTTTATTTCCAGAGCTCAGTTAGTGGAGCATATTTTGCCTTTACCTCTCAGTTCATAAAAAACTCATTTTGCTCTCACTGAAAATATTTGCTAGAAATCATGGATGAATTCTCTGTTTAGCATGCTGACAGGAGAAAACTGCTTTATATCTCCTTTTTTTCACCTTCATCTAGAGTTTGGCTGGGGGTTCCTTATTTCAAAGAGAATTTATTTGCGCTAAATCCCTCAATGTATATGCTTTCTTTAGTGAAATGAAAACTACATTTTTTCTAGTATTCGTTTTGCATACTTTCCAATAACTGAGGGGAAAAATGCTATCTAACACATATTTGAATAGAAAATGCTGCTCAGGGAATAGACTAAAACCCAGCTCTTTGTTTGAAGGGAAACAAAGTTGGTCTGATGTTACTAAACATTCCAAAGTAAACAGCTCCTGTTCAGTTCACCTCTTTAGAAATGTGGGATTATTTTCTGCCTCTAAAACGTGCAGTTTCATTAAAGGGAAGATAATTGACAATAAAAGCAGGAGAAGAGTGTGCATTCTGATCTTAAATGCTACCTAAGTGACATAACATCAGAAGAAAACTGCATTGCCTACTTAGCAGGCTGGAAGATGCTCTTATTTTCTATCAAATAAGGTTTTCAAAAATCATTTTACAGCTTATAAGCAGTATGCAGGCTTAATTGTTTCCTTATGCTCCATTCTGCAAATATACTAAACAATAACAATCAATTAGCTATCCGTGTGCCAGACTGTTTCTTAATGTGGAATGCCTGCTGTGTCTTAATTTTTGCCTTGAACAGGTATTTTCACAGCGCTAATTCACAATATCTTACAGTCTCAGTATAATCCCAACTAAACATTTTGATACTTAGTTCCATGACTGCCTCTTGGAGCTCTTTTGCTTCCTAACCTGTCAGGGAATATGACATGCACCTGGACACGTGCAGATGCCAGTGTGAGACAAGTCACGGGGAATGCCTGAAGGATGAAATAAATACTGCATGCACTGCAAATTCTGTTGACAGAGATATCTGAGGGAGAGTAAAATCCTTATCTTGCTGTTTGAAGGACTTTGTACGGAAATGAACCACTGGTAGTGCTCTAGGAATTGCCATATTGCATCAGAACATCGAGTTTGATTTCTTGCCCTCAGCAATGCCTACTGTTTTATAATCTGGTTATTCAGAGAATGAAGGACTACCCTTCTACGAATATGCCAATCTAAGCCACTCAGAAAGCAGCTATACTTGTTCAGGGATGAGGGGCAGACTCCGTGCTGATTTTTTCTTTTGCAAGCCATGACCTTCTTACCTGAAAGATGAAAGTACAAAAACACATACACATTGGCATGGCTACAACAGGTCTACTTACTGCACTTTAAAACAAACAAACAAACAAATTCTGCAAATATTTTGTGTCCAGTTTCTTTAACTACAATTGGTAGAACTTTTTACCTGATCCATCTTATCTGGTATTTTCCCTGTACACCAGCTGAGGAAAAGCATAAATTTCTCACATTTCTTCTTCAAGTGCATCAGTTAAAACCCTTTCCTTAAGTTGCTTAATGTGACTGGTGTTTAGAAAGACATGCATTTTCTTGAGTTTGGCTGGTCTTCTCTTGAGTTTCAGCTGCAGTCTGAGCTCCTGGGCAAGGTGGATCAGGCTTACAGGGACTGCAGCTGGGAGCCCGGATGCACAGAGTAAAACTGTGCTATCTTCAGTCTGGTCAGACATAACCAGTATTTAGACATTTACATCTTATATTTCAAGCTAAGCAAGTGTAGTCTCAATGTATTTTATCAATTTGCTGATTAGGTCCTCTGCAAAGTGTGACTGTTATGACTGAATGACATTAAACATCCCCTGTAGGCCTCAATGGGAGCCTTGAGCAAGGGTTTGCACGCAGCTTTATGATCCGCCATAAACACTCACCACATGCAAACTTTAATGGCACTACTATGAAGTTCTCCTTTATCCTAGAGAAACCTGCTAATTCTAAGTATCTTTACTTCTGTTTATTTTCTAATTATTCCTCTTCCTTCAATTTCTTACAAGGAACATCGAGGACACGTAGGACCTATAGTCCATTTTATTCAAATTTATGTCAAAGCATATGAGAAGCTATATACAGATTTGTGTATATATATTTAAGATACTATCAGAATATAGTTTTTTTTCCTTGCAGTTTTCACTAACAGCTGTTGGAAAACAGTTACAGTCAGAGAAAATATGGAAAGATGTAAAACTTAGGCCACACTAAATGCAACACTGATTAAATTGCTAGCAAGATAATTTCCTGTTCAGCAAAGCTTGCTCAGCCAGCCTCAGAAAAAACAAGAAGACAGATACTCAACCTGCCTTTATTTTCAGTGCTCAAATCTTGTGTATTTCATCCTCAAGGTTCAACAGTGTGTTTACACTAAAGCTTTATTGGGATCTGTATTATTGAAAGCCTGTCTCGGAGAGAAGCTCACAACACATTACCACAGAAATCACCCCTGGCAGTGGAAACTTAAATGCTGCTTAATTGCATAAATATAGGCAAAACTCAAGGCGTCTACAGGCTGCAGCAGGGGTGGCTTAAAATAACATAGTCACAAATTGCTCAGCTCTGGTAACAACTGATAACAAGAATTAATGCATAACACAGCAAAGAAATTATATACATTTATATCCATCTCCTCTCTACAAAGAACCATAAATGTTGTTCTTTCAAAATGTGTTGCTGCAATGTGTGAGACTTGACATTGGTGTGACGAGATAAACAATTTAATTGGGGTTTTAGCATACTAGCAATGTACTTATCACAGTCTTTGGCATTCAGTGACTAGGGAGCCATGAAAGATTATCTTTCCTGAAGAACTAGAAAATGGCACCTCCTTTCCACTTGCTGTCCTCTAAGCCTCTTCTGAATATCCTATTTACCTTTTGGAATCCCTTGTTTTTCTCTGTGTCCAGTCTCCAAGGGGAAGCTTATCTTGGAGTTGTTCTCCCAGGTTGAATACATTGCCTCCATCTATTTCTCTAGCCAGATGAAAGCCTCTACTTATCTAAAGGTGTTTGAGGCTGTATTAGCTTGTGCTTTTTCTCCCTCTGCAGTACATTGCAGTTGCCTTCTGAATGCAGGCAATCAGGGTGGCTTTGGGAGTTTACTGCTTGAAAGATTTATGGTGTGGATCACACTGAAAGAGAAGAGGAAAGGAAAGGAAAGGAAAGGAAAGGAAAGGAAAGGAAAGGAAAGGAAAGGAAAGGAAAGGAAAGGAAAGGAAAGGAAAGGAAAGGAAAGGAAAGGAAAGGAAAGGAAAGGAAAGGAAAGGAAAGGAAAGGAAAGGGCTTCATGTGGATGTCCAGTGATTCTCACAGGCTCTGGGAGCATCCTACTTTCCAGATGTGTATATTTCAACTTCTGTTATTAAGTGATAGGACAGGTGGAGACACTTTTATCTTAAAAATATTGGATGAGCTACAAAGTAGTTCTCTCTTTCAGTTTTATGTTTTACATCCAACAGAATGAGGGGTTTTTTTTAATTGCTGCATACTGGTGTGGTCCAGTTTACTTAAGCTCTCTCTGCATTTCCAGAAGCAGAAAAAATTGATCACAATAGAGGAACAGCAGCAGGGCACAGGTGAAGGCATTATCTACTGCTGCGTAGTCTTGAGGATGAGGAAGGGTAAAGGAAAAGTTAAAAAGAAGGTCAGCATTGAATCTTTCCAGCCTGACAAAACAGGCTGAAATACTCTGCTTCATTTTCACATGTTTGTGCAGATCATTGATCCAACCCAGAGCCAGCAGTTTAACACAAGTGGGAACGGGCTAATTTACAAACTCAAAGCACTTGTAACATTTTGCTGGTGTTTAATATACACATACTCAATTCCTCCTCTGTGGTTACCAAAAATACAAAGCTTTAGTCACATTTCCTTTTTGGTTGGAAAGGGGAAAGAGTAGAGGGTGACATAGTTTTAGTATTTAACTACATAATGAATATCACTAGGATCATCTTGATAGAACTGTAGCTGTCAGTGGGTGAGGCAATGACTAAACGAGGGCATAGAAGTACCCTTGAATCAAGATTCTGCAATAAGCTGTCATATTTATGGGTACTAGAGAGAATATATTTTGTAGTAAAATATGATTTATTATATTTATGCAGATTTGGAAATTGCTGAACAGCTGGGCAGACAACAGCTGTGTATGTGGGTATCTGCTTGTGCTTTATCTTCTGTAGGAATACAGGAATTCCTACACCAACCATTTGCAGAGGCCAGTTCTACCCGTTGGAGAACATAATAGCCTTCCCTTAGGTACACACATCAAGCATCTGTCCAGCAGTCACTTTAAAACCCCAGCTCTGAAATGCTCCTGCAACACTTACCACTTTTTTCCTCTCCACAGATATTTCTCACCCCCAGATTCTTAAGAGTGCTGAGTTTTATGCCTTTCTGAGGAGTGGGACACAGATCAGATTATTTTGTTGGTTTCAACTTGTTTTCCCAAAATGCTTGACTCTTACTGACAATCATTGTCTTCCACACTTTCATCCCACTGGTAGGCTTTCTGTGCCTCAGGATAATCTTCAAATCAAAGAGCCTGATCTTCTGATGTGCTGATCTCCTCCCATTCCACTTGGCTGCAGCTGGCATTGTGAGCACTCAGCACTGCTGTAAATGAGTCTCCAAGTGTGTAACTGGTAGCATGTGTTCTTTGTAAGCACTGGCTCACTTGAGCTGAGCTGCTGCTTTAGTAGCTTTGAACTTTCTTAAGTCACTAAAGCACAGTTCATTTCCTATTGGAGTTTGTGATTGTATGGGAAAATCTTTATCTTGTGAGAGACAAAGGGAAAGGATGTACTGGGTTTGTGTTCCTGTATGTTGTACCCTTCCCTTCCTGTTTTCCTCCTGTTAACATCTAAGTTAGTGACCTGGAGGGTAAAAACAAACTACGTAACTGTTATAAAGAAGAAGAAAAATGTTTTGTTTTAAACTCTGTTCGCATGATGTCATGCACTGTTTGCTAGTATCTGCACAGGTTTATTGAATTTTAATTCACAGGACTAGCTGAAATTGTAATTTTCTTCATCCTATGTTTTCCTAACATAATTTTCCTAACACATCCTGTTAGGCAGATCACCACCACATATGACCTGCAACCTAAGGCTGACACAGACACCTTCTAAATCATATTGGCTTAAGTGTGTAACTGCTTATATGAACAAAAATCAATGACTTTCTGCAGTGGACAGACCTAATATGTCAAGACTGTCTCTGCAGTTCTGAGGTCACACAGTTTTCAGCTTATTTAACCTCACCATCTCTAGAGCTGACCTTCCTGAGCCAGATGTGCAAGATTCCCAGGAAAGCTCCCGGCTTGCTTGGAGAAATCTCTTTGCTGTTTAAGACACTGAACTTTTGCCTCAGGCTGGTAACTGCAGGTAGTCACCAGTGCTGGCTGCAGCTGTGTGTGCTTGTTCCTAGAGCACAGCAATGCATGAGCAGCCTGCCTAACGTTCTCATCAGCAAAGGCTGCTCATGAGCTATGCCAGCTGAGCCTATTTGTCTCACCTATATTCCATTGTAATCCAGTTCCATAGTTTCTGCAGGAGTCAGTTGTTTCTGCATGCTACATAACTGCAGCATTTCAATCACGCAGCACAGAGGATGTCAACTTATGGGATTCCACATTCTTTCAGTAAGGTGTTACTGAAACTGGATGACCACAGCAAAATGGCTGTGGGGCAAGTGTTTGTAGCTATATAAAAGAGATGCTGGGATGCACAATAGCTGCAATGATTGCCTGCTTAGCATACACCAACATAATTCATCCTGACAACAACTTTGTCCCATGGCCAAGGCAGGTTAAATGATGTTGCAAACACTGCTCAGAGACAGAGATGGCACTGTAGTCCTCTGTCTGGGACTGCTACTAAGGACAAACCCTGTGTAGAAGCTGGAGGAAGAAAAGCTACGTTTAATTGCCAACACATCCTTTGTATTCATCTATTTCACCTGGGAGCAGTGCGTTCCAATGGAACCAAGATATTTTCAGAACAGAATAAAACCAGCATGGACATGAATAGCTAAAAGGCAGGTTGAGGTTCCAATACCATAGAAACATATTAGAGGAGGCAGAAATTGAGCATTGTTTTTCTTAGCCCCCCCCAACATCCTTTATTTGCACTAGAAGAGCTTTCCACTATAGTATTATGTGGTCTGTGATTATCTGTTGACAGAAAAAGCTACAGAACACTCAAGCCACAACCTAAAATCAATGCCCCGAGTACAGTGGTCATGCTATTTCTTGTTCTCCATGACTGGTTGTGGTAGTAAATGATAAAAAACTTGGCACTTCCGAAGTCTTTAACATCATTAATGTGTTATAAAAACAATTAATTAAGCTTCCTCAGGAAAAATATCTGTGCCTTTTGCCTCCCACATCCTTCCCTTTGGCAGTCAAGTTTCCAACCCTGCAGATCTGGGAAACAGTTTGTATGAAAGAATTTGGAAGGTATTCTCTGACAGCAGATACAACTGGCAGGAAGGGCAAAACAAAGATATTGTTGCTTTTGCCATTTACATTTTGGCTACTCAATTGATCAAAATAAGGGAAGTTAGGGACTACTTGGTTGTATGACTGACTCGACAGTGATTTACTATGGGTGGCTTTGTGGTTAAGAACAGCATTCATCACTGCAAATGCAGCTCCAGATGTGCCAGCCCTGAGCAGTACCTGACCCTTTCTCTCTGCAGGAGGAACTGAGGAGCTTTGCTTAATCAGTCCTAAACAACTTTAGAGAGGACATTTTCCTCCTATGTGGTTGAAGCATCTTTCCAGAGAGACACGTGAAGGAGGGAGGTGGTGGCCTTGCCAGGTGCAGCAAAATTGTCTGTACTAAACTTGGACAGTGTATGAACTGGAAGAGTTTCTCATGGTCTCTGTAAGTAAGTGGTCAGCTGATGGTAATATCAGAATAATTTGATTACCTAAATTAGATCCAAATTGTCCACCTTGGTTTTATAGCATCTACTTTAAAAATAAATTAAATGTGAACGAGATACCAAGCAGAGTCCCAGCAGTAAGCTACAAGTGGGATCAATTTGAACTATGTAATCTAACATGAAGGAAAGAAGAAGCCAATACATACAGAGAGAGCCAGGGAAAGGAAGCAAAAAGAACTTGACTGGAGAAAGTGACACAAATTAGTTGTTTGTGCCAAATAATCAGATTAACTCTAACTGGAGTTGGGAGATGATAGTTTGCACAGAATTAAGGCCTAGAGCTGCAGAGAGTTAGTTGTCTGACTTTGGTTGTAGTAAATGAATTATATGCCTAAATACCTTTGAAAACCTGGTCCTTAAAATGTTTAAATGTATACAGCTGTTACAGAATTTGTAAACCTCCCATAGTTACTAAAGAAGTGAGCAGGTAGAAGACAGCAAAACAGCTGCAGAGCATAAGCTCTGACTGTGACAGTCACAGCTGCCCGGGGATTACCCAGGAAAGGGTGGGTGCTTTATTTGCTGCTAAATGCTTCCCCAGCAGGTTGATTTCCATGGCTGATGTGGCTGTAACCAGGGGAGGGAGCTGCTTTCTACTCTGATACTTTTCACTCAGGGTTTGCACTCAGGAGACCAAGTTGAGCTTTTTGCTGGGTAAGTGTGGAAGGAGTAGGATGTGCTGATTAAAGTTGGTTTGCAAATGAAGCTGGGTTGGTGAGGTGTTATTAGGAGGTTTTTTTTTCTTGAAACATTGTGTGTACAGTTCTGGCTTTCTACTACTAACACGTTTCAGAATATCTTCTCTTGTGTGGGCTTTGCTGTCTCTCAAGCAAGCCTAGAGTTTCATATGCGTGTTCAGGAGAGTGAATGTATGTTGTACTTATTTCCTCTTTTTCTGGGATTATTTTTTCTTTGTATTAGGAATCCTTTCACTTTGTTTTAAATCATTTAAATAATGTGGATCTTGAAGTGTCATGAGGATTAGCTTAAATATTTTTACTGTGCTTGCTTTGAAGATGTAGAATACTATTCTAGTGCTAAGATTTAAATATGGGCTGTGAAGAAAGTGCTGCTGATTGAATTTTTAGAGGCACCATGTTAGATAACTGAGTTTGTTATTTAAAGGTGAAATGAAAGCCATGGAGAACTGCAAAGTATGAATAGTAGAGAAAACATCTTAATGACTTTGTAGAAAACAATATGTCTCTCTTTTATAGATACTTAAAAACCTTTAGGGTTTGATATGGATTAGAATACTTAAGGGATTGTGATGGGAATGGCATTCAAAGCCCATCTTTCGGCCTGGGACTATCTTGTGTCATTATGGATGACAGAGATAATCGATGCATTACAGTTTTTTTGTTGTTTTAAATTTTGATCCATATATGCAAACCCAATAGAATAAAGACACAAGAGCTTTACTATGTGCACTACACTACCAGAGGACAAGGAAATACAGATGAACAGGTCTTAGATGGAAGGGTTATAATTTTTCCTCTAAACCACATACCATTCTGCAGAATAATATGGTACAGATATGAATGGGTTAAAGTGTTCTGCTAAATATGCTGTCAAAGCTCCAGAGGAAAAAAAAAATCACAGTTTAATTCCATTTCTCTTCAGAGGGTACAAGTATATGGATTGTGGTGTTGTATTCTATGCAGGAGATATAAAACCCATTTGGCAAATTTTCTTTCACTAATAAAAAATTATAATTGAAACTTAATAATATATGTGCATAAGGATTGATGTGTTCCTAGTTTTTCTCTTTAAACAGAGACCATTTTAAAGTCTGCCTGAAAAATAGTATTAATGACTCTTTAGCAGAATATGCAATAAGCATTTAAAGTGCTTCCTCTGTGTCTTCTGCAGCCACATTTCAGAAGGTTAAAAACTTCAAGTATGAAATGCTGCCTTCTGTTTTGAGTGGGGTGGTTTTTTTGGTTTTCTCCCCCAAGAACTGAGAATATTTTTCACTAATAGGAAATGAGTTTTTGTGTTCCCCAAGCAAGCTGCAATATCAATTATTTGCATAGCCTTAGTCTTACTGTGTATCATCTGCTATTGTGTGTTCTCAGGAAGACAGTACTCCTTGGATGTGCTGGAACATTTCCAAACAGCCTAAGTGGTAGCTTATATCAGTTTGATTCTGTGATTTACTAAATCAGTAGAAAGATGGAAGCAAACCTATTTTCTATTTGTTTCACATAACCGTATTTTACCACACTTCATCTGACACAGAATAATCCTTGTAACACATTCTGAGTAGGATGCTGGAAGGATGTTCTAAAAGAAAGGGAAAAATATGTTCTCAAAGGGACCACCACTTCTAAAGAAAATGAAAAGCCAATGAATAGTTGTTTAGTATTTCTGCTGCCTTTTCCTTCACCTTTCTCCAGAGATTTTGCAAATATATTTTGACAGAATACAGCTATCAGCACTGTAAAACATAGAATGCTTGTACCTTGCCAAAACCATGAAGTCATAGTGCAGAAACTATCAATAATAAGATGTATTTTCTATTTTAGAGGGCTCCCTAAATCATGAAATGGAGTGAAAATCTAAATTTGTGACTCTCTACAGGCCTAGGCAGAATTTAAGCACTATTTTTGCTGATTAGCTAAAGAAACTGATGCATTATGTGAAATATGGCTGGATTTGGAGAACTTGTAACTGAGGTAAGAGGGCTGCAGCACGGAAACATCCAGGGATGGCAGCAGTGGGTGGAGAGCCTTGTATTGGCGAGGAAAACCAGGTAGCAGAATCAGAACTATATACAGCATGTATGTATTGTGTGCTTGGTAAGCTAGCCTTGGATCTGTCTGCTGTGTTGGATATTTTTCCTACAGACAGGGAGCTCAGACTTCCCTTTGGTTTCACTGCAAGGTTTCGGTTCGAAGTTATGAGTCAATATTGATGATCTAACTTGGTGTGCTAGGCATCTGGTGGGTAGGTGCACCCTTTATGAGACTTTGGCAAAGGAAAAATTTTGGGAAAGGTGGTCAGTGTTGGAAGTCCTTTTTATGTACTGCCAAAAAGCTTATTCAGATGCTGCAGCAGTGACAAGAGGGTACTGTCGTGGTAGATGCGCAGCAGTGAAACTGTGTTGAGGTTTTCTCCCAGGGTCTTGCCTGGCCCTTATTACCTCAGTATTTGGGTGCTTCTCAGCCATTAAGTGACTTGTATGCAACATCCAGTGCTTTGCCAGCAGCAGCCAACAGTAAAAACTCCTATTGGAAGCAGCTGGAGGAGGAGGCAAACACTGCTCAAGCTTCACTGGTGCATGTGGGTGACTTTTACACCCATCCTAGTTTAGCTTTCCAGGGTAAAGCAGGTAAGCTTCAAACTTGCATGTTGATTCAAAAACCCTCGCCTGCAGATGGATACCTTCACTGGTGTCCACTGGTAACCCTGCCATGGCCAAGCTCAGCATGTGAGATGGAGATGCCCCCACGGAAAGACACCCTGAGGTTGTTGTTATGCTTTCTTTGAAGGCTTGCAGTGGTCTCCTTTTCCCTAGCAGATGTTCTGCAGCTGGCTATTACACAGGAAGGAGGCAGCAATAACTCTTTCCTTTGTTTTTAATGAAGCAGATTTTTACTGAAAGAGTTGTAAGTATCTACCCTTGGCAGTGTGTGACCACAGAAAGTGCTTGTATGAGATCTTCAAAGACATGGCTTATGAAGTTTTGTAGTAAGCTAAAGGCATCATTTTAGCTAAGGGTGGGGCAGTCATTGAGCAAGTACAATGGAAGCGTACTGACTTCTGCAGTAATCACTGTCCCCATCCACCTTCTTTCTGGAGACTAGTATCAGTCAATTCAAGGCTGCTTAACCCCTTAAAATAACAGAAAAACAAGTAATTGATATAAAATATGATCATGAAATTCAGTAGTAGAAGAAGAAAAAGTGTTAGGATTGTGTCTGAGGTTTTGCTTTCAGGTAGCAGGCACTTGATTACTGAGAAGCATAAGAGCTATAATAGGTGAAGGCTGTAATCCTTCTAAAGAAATAAATTCTGTCAAAAGCTTCCCTATGAGGTTCTGAGTGTTAAGCTTGGGGAAAGAGAATCTGGAATCAACTCAATTAGTTATATAAGCATATGTGACTATTCTTTTCCTACAGGGGGTATGCTATAAATGGAGTCAATTCAGAATGGCTTAAGGGCTTTTTGGTTTGTTTTGCTTTTATCAGCTTGTAAGGGTCACTCGTGAACTCATAGCTTCAGAGAACAATCACATGGAGGGTTTCTGGCAAACATTGGGAAGACACAAATCACAAATCTGAAAATGCTCATCAATGGCAGTCTATTTTTCATCTGTTCCTTAGAAGGACAGAAATTTTCAACCAATTTGAAGTTTCACTCATCAGGGTGTGTGAGGATCAGCTATGAGGCCAACAAAGAGACAGTATTTTTCTCAAAAAAAATTCCCAGGGAGGATCACAAAAAGATAATTAATTCCAAAGAACAATTCCAGTGAGATAATTCACTTTTCTTATATGTCTGTTATGAATTGCTGCCGCAGCAGGACTGAGTGATATTGGGTACAAAGTCCAAATGACACAATAGATTAACTTAAGGGAACTTTGAAAAATGAAATGGAAAACACAAGGAGACCATATAAATGTCTCCTCAGTGCAAGAACCCAGACTAGATCATTATAAAGGGGTGGTACCTCCTTCCTGTGATCTTGCATCATGTTTGGCTAGTCACAGACAGGAGTATTGCCATGATTTGTATCCCTCAATTCTGCAGAAAAGGCAGTCATTCTTCAGAAACTGAAGGATCCAATTTGAATCATGACTCTGACTATTGAAAGCTTTTTTATTTGAACCACATGCATTTTTCTGAGGTTTGTCTCCTAATAGCTGTGAACACTTTAGTGGAAAACATCAGTTGTTTCCAACAGTTAATTCAAGTGGGAAATTCAGCTAGTCAAGCCCCTTCTATTATTTCATTCCAACAAGAAATGGTAGATTGGCTCTTGGTCCATATTCAACATGCTACTGGTATTTGCTCTAGGATGCCCAATGTCTATTATTCCTTTATTACTCTTGAGACTGATTTCAGAGTATGACAAGACAGGCCCAGGTGATCCTGTTCATCTCAGTGTGTCCCTGACAGTTTTTGCTTTATAATCTAACTATATAACATGATGTGGTCTGTACCACTGAATGCCAATATTTTTAAAAATTATTTTTATGTTTTTTTTTTTTTAATAAAAATAATTTGGTTGGGCCACAAGCAACATAGGAATACAAATGCAATATCTGATTCAATTTGTTATCTAGATTTGTGGAGCTATTTGAAAATGTAAAAATACATAATGTCTCGCTAAATCAGGCTGAGTTCAGATATTCTGTGCTATCAGGATGCTGCACTTGAGACTAGTGAAAAGGAAAGGAGAGCAGCAAGGTTAGAGAGGGCAAGTTAGAAAGCTCTGACTCAGAAAAGTAATTCAGTCCTCTCACCTGGAGAGTCACCGTTAAGTACAAGCCATGAATTGCACTGTTGTAGTTCTGAATGGCATTTAAGAACTGCAGTGAGCTGTTTGTACCCAACCAAATACCATGAAGGGGAATGGAGGTCAGTGTATGTGCTTGGGTGCCTTTTGAATTTGTCACTTTAAAATGTATGTTCTCTGAATACTGCTGCATGCATGCTCCCAAACAAAAGCATTCAGTGAGAATTGGAGGGCTCAATGCTAACACGTTTATTCTTCTACGTTATTTCATGTTTCATTGCCCTTTGCTGAAATCTTGACCAAAATGTACTACCTTTTCTCCCCTGGCAGTAGTTTGCCTTTGAACCCCCAGGAGGAAGGCCATTGCTATAGAAATCTGAGCACTCTGTCTAATAGCACAGCACAACCCCATCACAAATAATCTGTCTTGGAGGTTGTTAGTGCCAGGCTCTACCATTGTTCTATTATTGCTAGACTGCTGTTTGACTACAAATTCTCTTTATTATCCTTTTGGGAAGGTGTCTTCTCTCTTACTTTCCAAAACAAATCTAAGCGTTCACTGTTTAAGTTCTTACTTCATTAGGTAACTAAGCCATTAAAGTCTGTGAGACAGATACCATGAAACAGTTTTGAGGGCTAGTGTGAACAAACTGAAATGTGTTCACAGCCACAGAAAAGAAGCTAATTATATGAAGACTTTATATACATACACCCACAGACATGCATGTGTGCACAAAACCAGACGTATATATGTACCCACGCTGGTGGCTAATTATGTTGTAAATCATTTAATAAACTTGACTCTTATGGATCCTTCTCTTCTTCTGGGTTGCAGTGCCCATATAGGAATACCTGATGTGAAATTTGCTAATTGCAGGTGAAGAGAGAAATCCTTCTAGTTTGTCGTGACATGCACCTAGGAATATTTCTTTTATATGATTTTCATCAGTATTTCAAATACCAAGATATTTTTAATTAAAAAAAAAGGTTTTATAGCATCTTTTCTCCCATAGTTCTCTTACTGCCTGCAGAACAACACTGGTTACAGTGGAAAATACCCTTGTTTTTCTTTAAAATTAATAGTTCTATTTATAACTGATTATTGGTAGTACTATGTGCAAGAAAAAGGAAGCAAGGATCCTGTTACATGTGGGTATCATGGATAATCCCAAAGAATAATACCGCATGAAAACTAGAGTACACTTGAGGCTAAAGCAGAATAATCTCCTAATGGAGGTATTTGCTGCTGGAGACAAGTGGCTCTCCTGATGGTAATTTAATTATGAGCTTTTTGTAATAACCAACCCTGCCAACTATACACTTAGTGAAACTACTGGCCCTTACACAAACGGTACTTTGGTGTCTGGGTAGGTAGGTGCCACCCTTACTTGAACTGCTTTATGGTGCTGTGCAGGTAACCAGCTTGCAGCTCAGTCACTGCTGCTTTTCAGCCATGTCTTGAACACCCTGTCACAAGTGACAGGCAGAGATTTTATACAGAAGATGTTTAAATAACTTTTTCTTAGGAGAGAATTCTGTTCCAGCAGAGCAAACTGCTATATTCTTTAGCATTTGCCTCACTAAAAATGCATGTACTTACTGTGAAAGGAGTGGGTGACATGACCACCTAGTGGGGCTTGTTTTATCAGTGTGTAAATAATTTGCTTTTGGAATAAGATGTTGCAATACTGACACTGCAGCCTGAAGTGAGAACTGAAAGGGCCGATATAAACCTGGGCTCAAAGAGATGTGGGTTGTTTTGGGGTTTTTTTGTGGTTTCATCACATGCTGTATAATCAGCCACTATAGTTAGTGTCCTAAGTTCCTAAACTGTTTAAGAGCAGATCCTGACTTCTGTGAATTACTTTATAGCACGTTTAGGAACTTCCTGAGCAGTCCTTGGCATTCTCTTTCTCAGTGGGCTAAATCAAAATAGTGTTTCCTTGCATTTCAGCCACAATAAGGAAACTTTCTCTGACTAATCTTGGAATAGATGAATTTAGACCATTCCTGTAAGTAGAGTCATGTTTTGTTTGAGAATATTTTCCAGTGATTTTCACACATCATTGAAAATTCTTTTGTAGTTTTAGAAAGAAACTGCAAATGTGTGCTAAACACTTGAGCAAATGCCTCTTTGAAATAGTAAATAAATTAATATAGAAAATAAATTAAAATACTTAAAACTTTAAATTTCCATCTGTGTAATGGTGAGATCTGTGTGTTAACAGCCTTGTCTCGTGGTCTTCTCTCTCTCAGGTTCTATCCATACAGACTTGCAGAGTCCTGACCTAGTTTTATTTTGCCTCATGAAAGTTCAGTCACTATTTTTCTCAACTGTAGCAAGCAAGCAGTTAAACAGAAATGCTGGCTTTTGTAGATTGTTGCTTGCTTCCCAGCTGATATTATTTCCTCTAACAACCCATCTGCCCTTGGTGTACCAAAATTATTTTTTCCCAGCACTTACCTATTTACCTGGGTATACAAATATGGGGCAATGTGGGCAATCTCTAACACTATTCTGGTTTGGCCGTGGTCAGCATCCTTGCTGCTGCTTTGAGCTGGCTTGGAGAGAGGGAAGTAAGGATGAAGGAGAGCAGGAGGGGGCAGGTGGAAGGTTGGGGAGAATCCCACATATTTCTGCAGCTATTCTCAAGGAGAGACAGGATACTATGATAAAACTCCAAAAGCTTTGTTCAAAGTACAGCAGAGCTCCTGTTTGAAATATATTCAAAGCTAAATTTTCCTGCCCCTCCAGTGAACTTACTTTGTGTAGCAGTGTGTGTGTTTTGACTGTGCCAAAGAAAAGCTTCAAGCGATGCAAATAATGGCCTTCTGAAACCTGGGTAGAAATAAACTGGGCAAGCTCTAGAAATGTAAATGTCAGTAAAATCTCAAGTGGGTTTAAGAAACTGCTTTGAAAGTTCACAGATTCGCTCTCGCTTAGCTAGGCCTTCTGTTGGGGAAGCTATGTTAAAGGAAGAGATTTTCTCTTTAGCAAAGCAGTCTCCATTTCTGTTTGTGAGAACAGAATTAAACACAAATCTGTGAGCTCTTTACCCAGCCTTGATGCTGGTCTGTTGAAGTAGGCCAGCCAGTGGCCTGGTGCCTCTGCCCTCCTAGGACAGAGCTGCTGTCCTCTTGGAGGAATTGCTGATGCTTTGCTTTGTGGGATTTAAAAATAGTAACCAGGGGAAGGAGGGAAATGCTCTTGAAGTTGCAATAGGGTAATTTTCTGATTGTCATTTTTCTTTATCACCTAACCATCTATTAATTGTGCCAGGACCTTTAGTCCCAAGTGAAACCTTACTAATGATACAGCCCTTAGCACTCTATGGCAACAGCAGCAAACTGCACGGTCCACGGAAGGAGAGTGTGACGGGACGACAAAGCCTGACGTCCTTGATTTTTTCAAAGGAGGAACTCTTTGCTGGTCACTATTATATTAGACTAAGATTTTTACAGGACCACAGCAGGGTGCAGTTCTCTTTATTCTTATCAGGAGAAGATGCATAAATGTTAAATTGCAAAGCAAATTGTCCAAGAATACAAAGGCTATGTCTGAGCTATGAGCTGAAAAAACTGTCCCTCCTTCCTCCCACTTAACTTCTGAACCAGTTGCCTCTCAGGTGACGTCACGAACAACTAACAGTCAGGTTTATTTCTTCCTTCTAATGAAAACTCTCAAAATATTTTGATTTATACCAGGAAGGATGTAAATATCCTGGACAACGTTCAGTGGATCTGGCCATTTCTCCTGTGGCATCTGCTTTTGGAATGACAGTTCATTAAGGGAATTAAAGGAGAGGATTAGTCCAATATAATAAAATCTCCCTCTATCCCAACTCCAAGGCTATGCAATTCTACTTCAGTAGCCTTTAACTGCAAAAGATAACTTCATTTCAGATTAATAAAATGGGGGAGCTCTGTGTTTGTAGATAGGTGTTGCATTTAGTGTCACACAAAAAAAAAAAATCTGGGCAGTCCATATACTCTGACACTTTCTGGTGCTAGCAGCCATCCTGTTTGCATGTGAACCCCTGAATTTAAATTAAACCAGTCCTTAAAATCCTTAATGGACCTTGTCCTGACAGCTTGCTCCCATGACTGTTATACAAAATGCCAAAACAGGTGTAAAGTAAATCTTAGCTATGAATGTTTGTTTTTTTCAGAGTCGATGAAATCTAGTGCTGCAGTTTCTCCAAATGCTATTGTAAATTTTATTAAAATGGAAAGCCAGATACAGTAAGTTTATCTTCAACTATAAAGAATTTTTTTTATCATGTATTGCAGCATTATAAAGAGACATCTGAGCTATGGGAAGAATTATGTGACATCTTGATAAGGAAAATCCTAGAAGGCCTTGAAAACAATAAAAATATTATAAAACTGTATTATGGCAGGCATAATAAATTACAAGCATTTTAAAATTTGATGCTTTCTGGTGGATTAACAGAAATACTGTAGTTTATTGAGATTAACACTGATTCTAGTAATATGTCTCTGGGGGAAAATGAAATGAGGAGTGTTACTCACCTGAGGATGCCTAAAATGATTTTTCTTTCCAAAATGTTTTCTATTTAAAATGTGTCTCTCTATGATTATTTTTTCCTATCCCAGACGTTGGCATGGGACATTATGTGTACTTTTGGTGCAAAAGAAACAGGTTATGTCACTTGCAAACACTAATGGTATCCTCTCAATAATAATAACAGACATAGAAAAATGAGATGCTGATAATCATCTTGAAAATATAGGGGCAGGAAAGATCTTTACTTGTCATGCAGATAAATTTTAAAACTCTGCATTATGAACACATTTCACTTAGATGTTCTCAAATTGGTTGGATCCAAGTTCTGATTCCTTTGCTCCTGAGATGTAGGCTGTAATTATACAGCAATATTAATAAACTTCTCCTGGAGATATGGAACTGGCTTCCAGTGAAAACTTGGCAAGTTGAATTATCTTTGCTAAACCTGGTATTTTACCCTAGAGGCCACTGTGTTCATAAAGTCTCTTACTTGGCTTAGAGTGATCTATGGCAGGATTGCATTGCTCAGAAAAAGGTTTTTTAAAAACAGTTGGAAGACCTAATCTTAGTGTTTTACGACTACAGTGGATGTGTCAATCTTCAGCTTTCAATTTGGGGAAGCTGTTAACAGAGGGTGTAATGACTTTTTGAAAAGTCAAAAATGACTTTGAGCAAAACATCAGGGTCACCAGAAGCCATAAAATATCAAAATTAACAAACATATCACTTTTGTAATTTTCCAAGGACCCTGTATGGACTTCATTTGGACTATTAAATGGACTTCCTCTGAGTCTCTCTGTTTCTTACATTACTGGGACTCTTAAAATAATGTGGAGGCTGTTTGGGTTTTTCTCTTCTCAAAGTTAGCACAGTAATGGCATACATTCTTTCTTGAGTTTCTAACTGAGAAAGAAGAGAGTGATAGGGACAACTTTAGTGTCTTGTTCAGTGGCTGAGTTGGGTTCAGGGTTCAGTATTAACTAGGCAGGAGTGGGCCACAGGACAGGATCTTCCTTTCTTTGCTGCTGCCACCTGTGAGGGAAGGGATGTGCCTTGTACTGTAGGTCTGGAAGTGGCTGCTTTTGTGTGAGTTGGTTTCTCAGGAGTGGGAGTCCTGGATGGTTCTGGAAGTTAGAAAACATTACAGTGGTACATGACAGGGTTGCCAGTAATGGCAGTAAAGGAGATGGAATTTGTGCCTCTGTCTTCTGGGATACAAAAATAAAAATAGTATTAAATAAGAAACCTAGGCATTTGAACTTTAAAATTCCAGTGGGATTACTTCTGCAGTCCTAATTATTTTAAATTATTTATTATTTAATATCTTAATTACTGGTCAAGTTATCTTCTAAGCAAAGTTTTAAATTACATGATTAATAACTTGTTTTTGTACTAATGCTTCTGACTTGTTTATGTTTATGGGCTGGCTAGATGCAGGTGGAGAGCAGCTATTTAATATTCTGTTTGCTGCACCATGCCCCAGTGTGGCTCTGTGCCACATGTTACTTCATGACAGTTAAAGCACTTCCTGAAGACAGGTTGCCTAATTTCCTAATGGACACTCTTATGCCATTCACTGAAATATGACACCTCCACATTAAAAATTATGACTGTTTTATATGAAAGAGAGTCACAGGGAAAAGAATTAAAGTGTCCTTTTATGCTGCTCTCCAATACAGGGTGCCTCAGATTTTTTTTTCTTTTTTTTTTTGTTCAGAGCACTCAGCATTATGTATCAATTAATATGATGGAAGTGTAATTCCTATTACTTTCAATTGCAGCTGCAAGTACCCAGTGCATTGCTAAATAAACCCTTATGGTTTCAAATTCTGAGTCCAGAAAATGAGGGAAAATAATACCAGTGCCTAGCTATTAAATCAGAGACCATTACAGTAGATTTCTGTTAGAGACAAGTTCAGAATCTACCTCTTCACAGCTGCTTTCAGTGATTTAAATCATCAGACTTCTGCAGCTTTTCCTTAAAACCATTTCTCATGCACTGTATTATTTTTTTCCCGTAAATGAAGCAGTGATCCTATAGGAAACATCATATTCATGTAATGCTTATTCAAACTCATCTTTTGCAAGTTTCATCTTTTGAACTAGAAAAGGGAGGACAAACGGGAAAAAAAACCCAAAACCCCAAACCTCACTCCTTCTCCAATTAAAAAAAATCCCCAAACAAACCTAAAACCAAACAACCCACAACGCCAAAACTTCTTTTGGGGAAAGAATGGTGCGATTAAACAATTCTGAGATCTACATACTCAGGCTGAATTCCTGTATTTCTTTAAGGCTTGTGCTCAGTGCTGCAACCTTAATTTCAAGGTTGCTGATTGTTCCAACAAGGCAATGTTCCCCAGTTCTTTAATTTATTAAACACCTTAAGATCTCCTTATAACTGCATCTCTTTATCTGCTAGTTCACTATTACACAGCAGTGTAGACAACTGTCAAAGGCAAGACTGTTGTCAGCTGTAAACTTGTACAATTGTTAATTAAAACAACTGCATGGGGTAGATTTTGTTTAAAAATTGTATGAGAGTTGACAGATGTTTCAGAAGATGTGAAGGTGTTTTCCTTGAGTATATATGTTAATAGTTTGAGATGGACTTGTCAAAGTATAGCAATGCTTTTCTACTGGCAACTTTCATGGGTGAAAACAACTTCAATAACAAGGTATTTTCTTCACTTTATATCCAGTGGAGCAAAGTCTGTTGGCATTAGGGCACAGCGTGATGGCTGGTTAGAGCCTCCAGAGGCTCCAAGGAGAGTGTGGATTTAACAGGGCAGTAGGGTAGCAGTTTATTTGGATTCAGAGGAGTAAAGCTCATGATTCCAGATCTGTAAATAGCTTTTGCTGTTTCTCATGCTGTGGCTAGGTAAGACATTAAATTTGCCAAGAACAGAATTTCATGGAGAGAATCTCAATGGAAGGAGTAGAGTTGGATTTCAGTATAGTTCGATTGGTTTCATAACTCAGGAATCAAGTACAGAATGATGTTTAAAACAGGAACAGGTGTTTTTTGTGACTTTCTGACCATCTTCTGTAAAACTCTCCATATGACACCTGTGCTACCAGGAAAATATTGCTTACTTTTGTGGTCGCACAAATCAAATTTTTGTCTGCATGTCTAAACATTGTGACCATAACTGAATAAAATACATCCAAGACAGGAAAAAAAAAAATCTGTGAAAGCCTTTTTTTATTACTAAAATTATGGTAATAATGTTAAAGATCCATTTACAGCATGCTAAAATAATGCTAATTAATATCATTTCATGAAACAAGACAATCAGTTACACTCGGTGCTAGTTTACACCCTGTTTTGTGATGGTGTGAGCAGGATGTTGCTGAACAAGGTGGCTCAGATCTGACACTGCTGGGGTTGAGACCCTCTAGATGTTACTTGAGAGTGGCGTAAAAAAATTCCCCCTCCCCTCCCCTGCCCCGCACCAAAATGAATTCACTTCTGAATTAAGTACATTTGTCTTTTCTGCTGCGCTTTTAAGGTTTTCCTTTCAAGTGTGAAGAAACACTAGATAAAGCCTTGCGAAGGGAGAGGGAGAGGTTTGGTTGTTCTTTGGTTTGTTTTTTTTTTTTTTTAAAGGCAAACCGTTTGGATAATGACAGAGCTTAGCCCACAAAAACAGTAACTGGCTGGATCTTTGGAGGAAGGAGGCAGGGTTCTCTGCTTCTTTAGTTCATTGAAGGCATTCTCCTAACCTGAAATGCTGCTTTTAGATTTTGTTCTAATTTAGGGCCTTCCGTGCCATGATTGAAGTTGTTGCTGGTTCCTTTTCCTAAGCTCCTTTTATGTGCACAGCTGTATTCTCCAGGACAAAACCTCATTAGAGGATAAACTGACATGGCCATATCTCAGCATGAAACAGTGTCAGTATTTTTGTGGTGTTAGTTATATCTCATAAAAATAGTGGGAGTGTAAAACATTGATAACAGAGCAAAGAATGTAAAAACTTTATAGTGGAGAAACCAAATACATGCTTGACTGAAGAATGTACATGAAATACCTATCGACCAACCATATTCTCTAGTCAGCAGTTACCTGCAAAAGACAGTGCATTTTCAAACACATCATTTTGCTTTTGAATGCCCTTCAGAATATTACTGGTGGGTTTTCTTCTCCTCAAGACTGCAGCAAGTTATACATTTGTTTATCGTACTATTTTTATACAGGCAAAACATCTGGTGGCATAAGCAGACACAGCACTCTTCAGAGTTGCTTACTCTGTTTCAATTAGAGAAAAGCTGTCTGGGACAGATACTGTTCTTCTCTAAGCATGTGGGGGTTTTGATTTTTGTTTTGTTTTGGTTTTTTTCCTGTATCTTAAAAAAATCCATTGTTTCTGTTAAAACACATTTAATTAAAACAAAAAAAAGACAAATAACAGATGACATACACTTTTTCATTAATATAAAAAACCCCAACAATCTGTAGTTCAGTGTAAAATGATCACTGGTTAATAACCATCTTTGAAAACAGAAACCTGAAGCTCTCAGATGAGCATGCATTGAAAATAAAATGTTAACAGTCTGAAAATATTACTGATTTGTAGGGTTTGCTTTTTTTCTGCTTCCAGGAACTTCTACATACCTTTGTGTTTTAATCTCTGAATATTCATGCATTGTTATTGTGGCCAACACTTGATTTTATTGTTTGTTGTTGTGGTGTTTTTTGGTTTCTTTTTTTTGTTTGATTGAGGTTTTTTTGGGGTTTTTTTAAGAATGTTTAGTTGAAAGAAATTTGGGAGGCCTTGATTTGAGTGTTTGTGTGTGTGCATTAGAAAGGGGCTGGGGGGAACACCAGAACACACAAGGTCTGCAAGTGCTGTGTGGCTGTGCTAAATTGTTACCATGACACTGAATAATAGTGAGGTGATGAGCTGAATTTCTAATAGCAGTAATGGTGCTGAGCAATCCTTGTCTCCTGCCAGTGAGACATGCAGAAGTATTCCATGACTAAACCTCGTTTTGTGGGTTTTTTTTGGTTTTTTTTTTTTATGGATCTTGTTGTCCTGCAGCAGAATAAGGCAGAAGTGAGTTGTGCTGAGAAGGAATCTGGGCAGGGCAGTTCACACTGGCTCTTTTGGTAACGTGTGCAGGGCAAGCTTGCTTGAAGCTGTAAGGCTATTCTGAAAAGTAACAGTAGAATCCAGGCTGTAAGAAGCTCCACTTGCTCTCCTCAGCTTCTGCTCTCCAGAATGTAGCAGAGGCTCACCTCTAAAATGAAGTACTCAGGCTTGATTAAGCCTTTTTCCTTACCCAGAAAATCAGCATCATTAAGAGTTTTAAATTAAAATTCCATGTAGCATTTGGATAACCTGGTAAGATTTCCTGTTCAAATCATAACCTGCTGGGTTTTTTATCATCTCGTCCTCCACCTCTGCCATGGCATTGGGCTGCTGGGTATCTTAAATTTCTCACTTATGGCAAGTCGTAACTCACCACTTACTTGTGGTGAGTTACATGAGGTAAGGAAAACTTGATACAGAAGGCTGGGAAGATGAGATCTCTGGATAACAGCAGAGTGGATCCGTTACTCTGCCAGTGACTCAGGTTGCACCTGAAGGGTGAAAAATGCCACCTTATGTCATCCTTGTCTGATAAAACTTTGTAGTGGCAGCAAGCCTAAGAACAGGTTCTTCCTTTTTGGCACATTTTCACTCCATGAACCAGTGTCTCAGTTCAGTGGTTAGTGAGACGATAGCTTCCAGACTTTCTCTAAGTGTGCACTTTTAAAATACAGATGTGAGACCAACAAATAAACTTACTGTTTAAGTCTGTTACCTATCTGTGAGGTTTTGGCTTTGAAGTTCTTACCATAAAGTGCAGCTTCACCAGTGACACGGTGTCCAGCCACCGAACAAACCAACTGTTCATGGCACAGCCTGCCCGGCAGAACGACCCACGCCGGCACTACCAACTCCTGCTTGGATGCTGGGATTGCGTAGCTGTACTAATCTCTGCAAATTAAGGCTTAATCAGCCTTCTCCACAAAGCACTGATTTCTTATGACAGAATTAGTTTTTAAGACATAAAATTGAAAAAGGCTGCTGCCCACATAACCATATTTTCCCCAAGGTTACGTCGCCATAGGGATGTATCGGAAGGGTTTGGACTAGATGGAAAACACGCAAGGTCTTTGTCCTCAGCACTAAAGGTCTTTGTCCTCAGAACCAGAAGCAGTGACTTTGTGTGGCCTATCACAATGACTCAGACTTGAAAGGCAGATTCATACTGCCTTTGACATCCCTACCAGCCAACAACAACCATGTTGATTTTGAATGGAAAGCTGCAGGCACGACTGAAATTTATGTGAGCTATGTTTGGTCTAAAGCTGATTTCAAGAGTATCATAAGTTCAGGTAAAGCACTTCATGAGACTCGTGGAATGATGTGCTTACAATGGCTCTTTGCTTTTATCATTTGGTGGATGCCTTTGCTTGTGTAGTTTCTCTGAGGTGAAATTAGCTCAGCCTAAGGCTGGACTTTCTGTTGCTCTTTGTGGTGAACTCAGCTCAAGTCACACCTTCAGTTTTTGTTCCTAGGAGGAAATAAAGTAAAATCTCATATCCCTCCTGAAAGAAAGAGGGAAGGATGGCTGTTGCTGATGTCTAGTAATGAGGAAGTATTTTTAAGATAAATACCCATTTACAAAAAGTCCAAAAGTTAAACTTCACCACATTTTGTCTGATGTGGTATTTAGAATCGAAGCTTGTCAGAGATGCTTAAAACAAGACAACTGCCCATGCCTCTGCCTTTCCTTAAGGAATATAATTCACTGGAAATCCCTCAATGCTTTGGACATGTTGAAATGGTTGACCTTTTCAGGACAGTTTCTCTCCAAGCCTCATTCCTTTTATTCTTTACAGAGCTGGCAAGGTGGAGGGTGGGAAGGGGGTGGAATATTTTTCATTTGCCTCGGATGAAAACTTCTTTCATGCCTATCACACAGGTGAAAGGAATAGTTTCAGTCAGAGGAAAACTAGATTCTTGACTGCTGGAAAGAAAAACAGATAATTATTTTTTATTTAAGAAAGAATGAATTATTTATCTTATTTACTAAGAAACAGAGGTTCGTTACAGAACTCCTTATGAATAACTAGTACTTAAAGAGACATAAACTGTGATCCAGAATGATCTAACACTGCTTGGTGGTAACCTCTAATAAAAAAAGGTTGCAAGTCCCTCCTTTACCACCTTCTTCCGCTAACTTGTGATTTAGATATTTTCTTATGTCAGTCAACACAGTTAGAAACTTCACTAAGTTCTTTTTCATTAGTCTTCCCAGCAATACTACAATTTTTGGCTTTGGCTTGTGGCTGTAGTTGAACAAGACAGTGGATTTCCAGTGGCAAGAGGTGCTGAGGAGTTTGCAGGACTTGTGTAAGACTACAGCACTCTGGATGCTGATGCAAAGGCCAAACACTCATTGGCATCTTCCCTGGAAATGCACAGGAAGGCAGCCAAGGAGTGTGAGCAGGAGAAATCCCCCCAGGCTCTTTCTGTTCTGCTCTCTTGGGGAGGATTTGCCCCTGCATACAAATGAGGACATCCAGTTCCTTTAGTTTCAACCTACTTACTGTCTTGAGGGATTGCACCTGGGTGGGAGAGGCTTGCCAGGCAGGATCAGTACGGGTTGTGAAATGTGCAGCACAGCACTAACCCCTCCTGGCTCCCACACATTGAGGGGCTCCGTGGTAAATGGCTCCAAAACATGAACTGGAGGGTATTGCCCGCCTGTAAACAGATTCCCTGAGTTGCTGCAGAGAGGATGAAGACATCCCCTACAAGGAATTTATTAAAGGAGAGGGAGAGCTTTTGGTACTAAAGCAGCAGGAGCGAAGAAATGTGGCACAAAAGGAATACAGGGAAGGCGCCAAGCACAGAAAATGAAAAGAGTTCCAAGATGTAGTAACGAGATGTACTAAGAAAGTGTAAAAAGGGGAGAAAGAGACTGCAGGAGAAGTGGCAAATATGAAGTAAAACCTTTATGATATATAGAGTATGTTATGTAAGGGAAGAATTTGAATTTGATGAGATTATGTAAAGTGAAAGAGTTCTTCAACAGTTGAATTTATTAATCTCCACTTTACCCCACTTTCTTAAAGTCCAAAAGAAGTTGCACAAGCAAAAAACCTCACAAACCAACCCAAGCTTTCCATTCCCTGTGATGGATGCCAGCTCTTTACTCCCAAAGATGTGCACAGCACAATGCAAACACCTCTGCTGGGATATTCGGGCTGGTTGCTGATAATAATTATTTCTCATAGGGCAGCAATTTAGACAAAGGGAAGCCTGCTGTACAGTGAAAAGGGCTGAACATAAAACAGTGCTGCACTCTAACAAGCAGCGTAAGGATTTTTACAGCCCAAATAATAGAGAGAGTTTGGACTTTTCTGCCCAACTGTCAGCAATCATCTCCTGAGAACACAGAGCGAGCTGCACAGGGATTAATTATAATCACGCAGCTTGATTTGCAGGCATTGCAAAGCCTCTGCAAGGTACGGATTGCTGTTTGCACGTATAGTACTGCGCGAGAGCGTCCGGGAGCTCAGGAAAAGCCACACTGGAGCCATGAATCAAACCCCGTCATGTGACGGAGGGGAGGTGCTGCGCTGGCTCCCAGCCAGTGGCAGGAGCTGATGGGTGGAACGAACGGGGCATAAAAAGACTAATATGACTAACGGATCCTGGATGCGTGGTACCTTTATTTGGATCTACAGGAATGTAGGCTCTAGCAGTTCTGCAGCTCTCCCAGCCTTTTGCCTGACACTGGAACTGCTGCTCACAAAGTAGAATCCTGCTGCTCTTTGGTAGGAAGGATAGAGAAAGAACATGGCCTGCATTTTGAAGGTAAATCTCTATCTGTTGCTTGAATGCATTGTTAGAGAGCCCCTCGCTGCTCAGAGGCGCGGATTTGGTGTAGTCCTATTGCATCTTCGTTGTCTTTTTGAGTACTGGCTTTGTTTGGCAAATGAATATGGAGAGATTCTGCAACGTACAGCTGTGCTCTGCTTCCCTCTGCCATTCTTTCTCTCTTTCCCTGCATTGTCAGAACTGTGAGCTAGCGGGAAGAGAAGTGTGTACCGAATAATGGGAGGGGGGAGAGGGGCTCTGGTTTGTCTCAGCTGACTTTGTCTACGCTGAATTCCTTCAGGAGCAATAGCATTTGGGCAACAGACTTCCAGTACAAAGGACAAAACGGGCAACTTATTTTCTTTTTCTAACCATGCAGCATTTACTGCTCTTAAAGCAACGGTTGCAGCTGTCCACAGCTGTCCCAGTTGCTCCCTAAGCACACACGCCCCTGCTGAATCTGCTCCAGAGCCACATGCTCCACACAATTATACCTAGTATTTAACCGCATTTTCTAATTAAGCAACCTATCTGATAGCGGGTTTTCCCCCTTCATGCCAGCAGATATAAGCATGAACTTACCGTGTGATCACACGCTTTCTCCAGCCTGCTTCCCCCACCGAGGCAGAAGTGTTCGGAGCCGCATGCCATGTAGACGGAGGGAGCATCCCTGGCGCTGGGGCTGAATGGGAGGGAGGAGGCGGAAGTGCGCTCCTGAGAACAAGCAGCGTTTGTGCCCTCGCAGCGCTGTCACTCTCCTTGCAGGGAGCCACTCTCCTGTGCCTGGCTTCAGAGAGCTCTGTTTCAGATCCATCTGTTTTCTGCTCCGTTTCAGGTCCGTTTGTTAGCTGCCCTGCTGCGTTCTGTGCAGACTTTGAGTATATTTGCACTTTGTTTCTTTTAGCAAGTAAAACTGATCTGTGAATTCTTTGTTTGCAGTCTGATCTTCTAGCGCAGAGTTGATTATCTCAAACTTTGGGACGGCCTGTCATAGCAGTTGCTTTCAGCGTATTAACAAAGTGGATAGATTGCAAAACTTTAAAATAGCTTCCGGGTAATAAACATTTATTAGGTGTCTCCATGAATCCAATCCTTAGCCCTACTTTTGGGCATTCAACTTTGAAAACATTTTGTTATTTTGCTTTTCCTCATTCATTCATTCGTTCTCAACTAGTGGGTCTGTGGTACATGGATGTTTCTTGAGTAGTCCGACTTGTAGGTTGTGGTGGCTTATATTAATAAATGTGGCAAAGTCTGCTGTGAGTGCAGAAACTTCCCTGAACTAGCAGCTTCTGCGTGGAGCTGGATGGTAACAAACTCCTTTAATCGGACAGCAGTAATGCAACTGAGAGTTGTGATTTGAGATGAGAAGTTGTGAGCTCTCTGAATGGAGCCTGGTTTCACAAAGATAAGCATGTGCACTCCTGTTTAAACACTCTCTAAATAACTTAGGTTGGATTTGCCAGTGATCCACATGACAGAATTTATTTTTTTTTAATTCCATGGTGAGATCACATGCAAAATCTTCCTTTTGGCCGTAAGTGTTAAGTAAGAATCCTTTTACAAGAAAATTCCAATGTCTCTTTTGCCCTCCTAATTGTTTCCTCTGCAGTCTGGTGACACAGCCTGCCACAACCATGACTTAGAGTTTGAATTATAATACAATAAAAACCTTCTGTTTGCCTGGGCCTGGAACTCCATTTGGTTGTTATTCAGATGGTTAAATCAATAGATTAATTCGTATTCCTTGACAGACAGCCCTCTTCCAGCTTAATTCTTAATCTTGTTAATACAGGCAGGTGCAAGGATAAAAAGTGAAACAGATATGAGAAGATTAGCATTGCCATAAGGGAAGCTGGATTTTCTCAGACAAACATCCCACAGGAGTAATTTAAATGTCTAGCTGAAGATACTTACTTGTATATAAGTTTTTAATGTAAAGTTTATAGGTACTCTTCAAGCTTTTTCCCTAACAAATTCAGAATAATATGTATATTTTGATGTGACAGTAGGCCAGTTCCTTCCTGAAAATATAAACCTGTTAGCTACACCCTTCTCCTTTCCCTAGGGTTTGCCCTGAGCTTGTGTGGAAACAGAAAAAAAGTAGAGATCTGTAGGTATAGATTTGGAGTAGGTGGTGGCACAGTGGATGGGAAGCCAGAACAACTGTGTGGCCTTTCCACTTCAGCCCTGACTGTCTCTGCGACTCTGCCTTGTGGCTTGCCCTCCTCTCTTCCTAGATTTTTAACTCCCTGCCAGAAATGCTGAGACGTATTGAATGTTGGAGTTTCATATGAGTGAGAGTTTAATATAGCTGAGATTGGATAGAGGTGTCTGTAAAGTACAAAGAACAGAGGTGGCTGTTAATAATTAACTGGAGTTACTTAGCGTGGTTAAGAGTGTGTTAGAACAGGTGTATCACCTTTAGATGTGAAGATCTCCTTATACTATGACTACTGCATGAAATAATCTCTGTGTGCAGCCTGTGCAGAACTGCTTGGGAAGGGGATTCTCCCTAAGGATGCCTGCTGTCTCTCTGGTGTTGGTTGTGCACTCTTCCTAGGTAAGAGTGATGGGGCTGTTACTGATCGTGGCTCCAGAAACTTTGGCTTCTAGTCAGTAGTGGGGCATTCTCAGTAAAACCAGTGAAATTATTATTTTGAGGCATTCTCTCCTCTGTTAAAGAAAAGCAGGGAAAGAGGCAAGTCTAAAGTGTGTGACGTCTTTTTATTTTTTCTGTCATGACTTTAAAAATCATGGCAAATAGTTGAGTGAAGTGTAGGCATGTTTTGGAAGCAAACAGTTGATCTTAGGCATGTTACTATGGTAGCTGCATGTCACCTTGTCAGCTACTAGATTAGCAGTGATTACTAGTTATGTAGTCACTCTTGTCCCTGATGATATTGAAGTCCCTAAGTTCCACTGTATCAGCCAGTGACTCTTGAAAATGAGGACAGATTTTACTCAATAAATTACTTCCAACTCCACTTCTTGCATAATTGAAAAATAATACCTCAAAGTGTGTGTCATCTTATGATTAACACAACGTGAATGATAATAACACTCTCTAAAATCATTATATCCCCCAGTGAAGACTGGACCATGATATTTTAAAGCAAATAGGACAGGTAACTTAGTGTGCACATGCTGCACTTTGCAGGAGATTGTGTCTTACCCTGCTTCCAAACTCTTCTTTTTGAATGGAAGTTTTGAAGAAGACGATGGAGATAGATTACATTGTCATCTCAGTACAATTTTAAGTGTGTAGGCTTAATGTGGTAGAGCTTAATAAACAAAATCCGTGTGTGATGGGCCTGTACAGTGAGGACTAAGCATGAAATCTAGAAAGACATTTCCTTCTGGTTAGTGTGCTGTGTATTTACTGTGCAGTGAACAGCAGAGGTTTCATGTGCCTAGGGGCTGGATGTGACCTTCTATCAATAGGGATCACAAACCTTCAGTGAAACTCTGTGGTCGAAAGAGTATTTGCATAATGTGAGGCAATGTTCTTATTACCACAGCTGACTGAGGGTCCTCTCAAAGTAAGCAGGTGGCCAACTAAAATTCATTGCCTCTTTAATATTTTTAAAATCTAAAGATTGAAAGAACTGTTTTGCAAAGCATAACTTACAGGTTTTAAACAAACAAAAGCCTTCAGCACAGGCTTGTAAATCTTCTGCAGGATGCTGTCAAAGTTGGTAGTACCTGTGTGTTCATCCACAATTCTTTTACATGCTTCATTTCCGTACTTATCTCCACTGGTTTGATGAAATTCACAGGTTGTGTTTTTTCTGTGAGTGTACGTGGTGAACTGGTTTTGGCAGGAATTTTCTTTGAGAGTTTTTTCTGGGTGTTCAATGGCCTATGTTTGATTGGGGTCTTCAGACACTGCAGTAATACAGATAACATTACTATCTACAGGCATATGCTCCATCTGCACTTTTGAGACTAAAATAACAAAGCTGATCTCATTACATTAAATTTTCCACTGTGGCAAATAGCTGTTCAGAGAGGAGAGGCAGAAGGTCTGAGAGGATCTGATCCCAGTGTTTGGATGCTTGTAATCTTGGATATTTAGTTATGAATTTGATGTTGTTTTTTTTACCTCTATGTACATGACAAAGAGTGTAGGTATTTCCTCCCAAGTTTCTACATCATCGAAAGCATGTTCTCTGTTTGTCAGCTTGGTTGTGCAGGGTAGGCTGGCTATGAGTCTCGCCGTAATTCCGTTCTCTACCAGAGACTGGCAGGACACAAGCATTTCCATAGAGCTGACCTCTATATCCTGCTTGAATCGGGTCCAAGATAATTCACGTTCTGCCTTGACTGTTAAATTGACTGCAGCAATGTTTATGCATGGCATCCATCCGTTTTCCTGTGCTGAGAATTGTACTTGGATCCTGTTTGAGTCTCATGCTGTGCTCTTTCTTCTGACATGACAAGAGATGGAGAGATCCCTGGAAAAGGAACAAGGGTGACCTCCCCTCCATATGGGAGGATGCTGCCCTGATGGGTCATTTCCCAGCATTTGCTGCAGATTTGCTGTAATGTGAGCTCTCTCCTCAGCCTGTTGTAACCTGATCAACAGCTCTGTGGGCTGCAGCATTTCTCTTGTAACTGGAATCATTCCTAGGATTATAGGGTTGTATCTCTAGGGAGGGGAGGTGTAAATATGTGAAGGTGCCCCTTATGAGGTGTGCATAAATGAGCTGGAAAGTAGCAGGTGGATGCAACAAGGAGTTAGAGAGAACAATCAGGATTTCTGAGGTAATAACCAGGTTTTTTGTGCATCACTCCATCCTTATTTGTTATGGGTTAATGTTCCTACCCATTTCCATCCCACCCAACAAAACTGGCAAAACTTCATTTTTAATTATTTCTAATGCTCCTTCTATGTTGGATATTTCTATTTTAAATAAATTTCTTACAATTACTCTGTTTCTAAATAAAATACTTTTTTTTGGATAGTTCTACATTGTTTACCTCTAAATTACTCCAAAGTAAATGAAGCTGCGTTAATGAACCTGCCAATGTGCAGGGCTAGGATTTGCCATATCATGGTCCAGTGGTGCTTAATTACCATGTAAGATTTTATAGAGTGCAGTACGTGGAATTTTGTAATGTGTTTTTTATTATGTTCACTTCTTGAAAATTTAAGGAAAATTAAATTCTGAGTGGTATAAAACCACTTTTCACTCTCGCTTGCAATGACCATAAGGTAATCATACTTTAAGGATAATATGTCAGTCCCCTCCCAGAAAGAGACAGGATTCTAGTCAGTCTAGTCCTACAAGAGGACTTGCTTTTGTTGAATGAATTTCATTTTGATGCCTTTGTAGCTAAACCAAGAAAACCTCCAGTTTTCAGCGCACTTCAGTTGGTTTAAAACTGGAGCTTTGTGTCTGACTTGGAGGTGTGAAAACTAAAACCACAAAGCCAGCATGAAATGAGGAAGTGTCCCATACATTTAAGTAGTTATTCGATAAAGCAGTAGTGGGGAAAGGTTTTTGTCTTGCGGTTCATCTTTAAACAATGAAGCATGTGTCACGCAGATGTTTTAGGCTTCCCCCCTACCAGGGGTACTGTCCTCGTGTGCTGTTTGAGCAGCCTGCTCTAAGGAAAGGTGTCCCTACCCAAACTGATTTGGCCAAATTGCCCAATTAGTTCTGTGATTCCATGATTATCACCGGTATGGAATTGCTTATTAAAGGGAATTGTCTCAAAATTCAGCCTCTTTGTAGACTTGTGCGTGAGCTTTGGTGGTTTATATCTCGTTCATTTTTTTCAATTTCCATTTTGAAGTCCTGAATGCCCGATAACTTGGCATGTCAGACTAGGACATAAACCATCATAGAAAGCAGCAAATTCCTATACTTTGACATAACATATTGAAATTCCTTGAGATACAGGACAGATGTGCTCTTACATGTTTCTAGTGACACGGCACCCAAAAGAAAAGCACACCTTGTTTTCTTGTCAAACATTCATGATTATTTTAAGGGAGTGTGAAATGCAGCTTAAAAGACCCCATATATGAGGTTTTAATCACAACTATCACAACATCTGTGTGGTTAATTTAAAAAGGCAGAGCTTTTAGCATTTTGTCTGTTCCTTTGCCATGTTTCATTCCAGCAGTATCTATGTGCCTTCCAAAAGTGTAATAGTGGACATGGTGATCTTTCCAGGATTTGTTCTCTCATATTTTCCCAAGAAAGCAGTATCTATGCAGCAGATTTGACTGTTTTTTAGAGGATTTTTTTTTTTCTGTGTCTGTGGCTTCAAGAGGGAAAAAAGTTTTCTGTGTATTTTTTAGGAAAGGAAAGGTCAAATGCTTACACATGAAATGGAAAGTGAATTTCTTTATCTTCCTGGTGGCTAATGGATAAATATAATTTTTTGACCAATCTGCTCCCCAGAGCAACTTCTACCATAATATAAAGAGCTATTTTGTGCAAGAGAAATTATTGATTCTAAATTAATTTTGGATTTTTAGTTTTACTTTCATAATCATAAACAGATGATTTATTTTGTGGTTGTTATCCATGGCAGTTTCCCAATACTTTGTTCTGCCCATCAGCTGCTCTCCATCCATAATCAGATTGATAGCACAGAGGGCTGGAAGTGTGCACATAGATAACAACGAGAGGTGGAGATGTGTTTTATCTTACCAGTGATTGACACCTCTCTGAGACCTCTGACCAGGAGCTAAGAGGGATTGATCTTTGTGGACATCTGTAAACAAGGTGGGTAAAGGCAGCTCCATTTATTGGATATATTCTCAATAAATAAGGCAAAACTCTGCTTTGGGCCTGTCATCTCTTAAAGCTGAGGGAGCAGTTGCCTTGCTGTTGTCAGCATCAAATACTCATATGGAATGAATTTGCTGTTGCTTTGGAGGAAAAGCTGTATCTAATACATTTTTTGTGATGGTTCATGTAAATAACCTGCGGACTGCTGAGATAAGAACAGCCCCTGCTTTTCCACTGGCTTCATTGGTTTCTGTGAATGGGAAATATAAAAGGACAATGTGTGACTGTAATGTGTGGTGTGTTCCTGAATCTGAGGACAGAATAAATTATGGCTGGATGAGGTGAGAATTACTGTGTGTCATCTCTGAAAATGTTAAACATGGAGCTGACTGTTCTCTATATTCCCCGGTGCCCCTTCAGAAACATCCTGTGTTTATGCAAATATTGCCTTTAACGGTTACATACCTGCTTGTGATAGTAGTGTCCCAAGTTATATCGAGTAAGATATCCCTATACTGGTGCTTTCATAGGCTTTCTGGGAGCTGTACTGGTATACTAATTTTTTTTAAGTCAGTCAACTAGCTAAAATTATGAGTACAAAATTAATTTAAAAAGGATTTGCATTTAAAATAATGACAGTTATTTTGGTTCTGATTATTTTAGCAGAAGCACCCGAAAAAATGATAGTTTTTGGTTTATGTATTTGAAAGTGGATAAAATACCATGCTGGATATTCTTTTTCATATTTACTCTTGAGAAGAACAAAGGTGACGCAGGAACTGAACCGAAAGGATTTAGGAGATGAGATCTTGTAAGTGATGCTGTTCAGGAGCAATGGTTCATGTGATGTAAAGGCAGTCCTGTTAAGCAGCTCTTGTTTACCTGCATAGCGTGTGACATTTAAAATTAACATGGGAGCACTACACTTGCTAATAATTAAATGAAGCAGTACCTTCTTACGAAAGATGTATTTTCAGCAATTTGCATTAGCAATAGGAAGAGGAATGCTGGCCTAGGCAGGTAGGACGGCAGGTGTGGAGCGGTTGGAAGTAATCAGAAAAAACATGTTTATTTCATGGGAACAGCAATTTGTACAGAAGATATGCGAATGAATTATTTACAGTTCCCGTCTCTTCTAACGATATGTTCCTTGCAGTGTTAGTTTGGTGTAGGATTGGGTATCTTATATCTCTTTCTTAAATTCTTTCCCTTAAAATTATATATAATCTCAAGACTAGGAAAAGTTTGCCAGGGCTTTGGCAAAGAGATTGTCCTCCCGAGCATGTAACGACGTGAGACTTTGTTCTATGAGGTTTGGTAATTTAATTCTAAATAGGAAAAGCCAGAAACCAAATACCAATTAATTTTTTTAATTTTAAGTTTCACAACCTTTTGTTAGCCATCAGCTTTTAGTTTCCTCCAGATCTATTGTTTGGCCAGATTTGAACATAATTATTTTCTTGGAATGATGGGCTGCCATTACATTTAAGAAATAACAACGTGTATCTCTTAACCCTTTAATATACACAGTGGTATTATTACTAACCTGTTGAGGCCCACAGAGTGCTGCTTGGTGTACTTTCAATAATTATTATCACATTATTTTACATTAGATTATAAAATTAGGTGCTCATGACTTATGAATGTACTCCTCAAAATTCCTATGATCTAGCCCTTCTCCATAAGTGGAAATCACTTTATCTTTTAGATTAATTCAAAAAGACTAGAAGACTTTTGTGTTTTAATGTGTTGTGTTCTGCTGTGGGGCACAGTTACACCAGAATAGAGTTCTTATAAAATCCTGTTTGGTTTGATTTCTCAGGGGACGAAATATTTTAATTCCAGGTTATGTGTGTCCACAATGGGGCTTATGTGATCACTGAAATTCCTTATAGTTTTACTAAACTTTTCTACCTCAGTCCTCTGAGCCATGTGGATAAGTTATTTACAAGTTACTTCAGGTCAGCTGGTCTGTTGTAGTTTTCCTGTGTTTACATTCAACTCTGACAAGCTAGTCAGGTTAAAATCAGCTGTGAACAGAAGAGAGCTTTCTGTTAGTGCTTCTTATGTGGAAACACAAAAAAAAAAAACCCAAACATTTTAAGAAATGGAGTGGAGAATGCGACTGACTCATTCTGTGGGATCCTTGGGAGCTGTGGAATGTGTAATGTGGGGAAAAAAACTAGTGGAAGACACATCTTTAGTAACTGGGGGATGGAAGTTTTGCCAAAAGAACAACTTTTGTAACTTTTTTCCACATGATTACCGAGAGAATTTCAGACAGCTGTCTCTGTGTGTGTCTCTATTCCTTTTCTGTCTTTTGTTCTTTTTCTTCTACAGGGTATAAAAATATCTTTACAGAAAAATTAGTTTTACTCCTACTACATGTTTTTCTTGAGGAGGGCAAAGGGAAGAGAAAAGAATACTCCAAACCAGAGAGAAGAAATGACACCTTTTGGGGACACTCCTTGAACAGCATCCCTGCTTTATGGTGCATGTTCTCTCAGCCAGCGTTAAGTTCTCTGTACCTGCTACAGAGATCTGGAACTCTATCTCTGCAGTTCACAACTCTTATTATGAAATTAAGTTTATACTGTGTTTTTACTTTGTGTTTGCTGCCACTTGCCTGTTCATATTTGATTAAACCAATTAAGCTATCTTAGTGGTTTTACCAGGTCACTTTAGGTGAAAACAAGGAACTGAGAACCCAGAAATGCCATTGAAGCTTCCCCCATTCTAACTACGCTTCCTCTTGGAAATCCAAAATATGGAGACTGAGTCGCCTGGTCTGTAACTGCTGCCTTAACCAGGAGAACAGACTGGCACCACAGAGCCAAGCGTGTAATGCCCTGTATTCAGTGGGCATGTGTGCTCTGTGCAAGGGAGCAGCACGTGTCACCCACCCCCTCCTCAGCACAGCTCTGGCCCTCTGCAAGCCACCTGCAGCTGCTCACCTCCCCCTCTGTGGTGCAGCACAGCCGAATGTGGGGCTGTGGTAACATAAACCAAAAGTGCAACTGGATTACACGAACTCTTTGTGCTTTCTCGAGTGTTATTTTAAAGATGAATTAGTTTCCTGAGTATTGCAGGGTTGCATTTGGCCCAGCTGAGGTGGTGGTGCAAGTATGAGAGGGTAGCTTAGAAGGGGTCAGGAAATCTTTGTGGTTCCTACTACCAAAATACTGCTGCAAGAGTAGGAGCCCATACTGTTAATAGAGATTATTTGCCAATGTATAAGCAATAAGCTCAAACTGGATCTAGCCACTGTTTAAACGGGAAGTTCTGTAGCAGAAATTCAGCTTTATTCTGTGTAGGCCTTGCTGCCCTGAGTTACGCAGGAGCAAGGCCCCTTGCACAGTTTGATAAATTGGTGCCTGCTGAGTGCTAGAATATGGTTTTAGTGTGCCTAGAATGGAAAAAAGGCAGTGTTCCTACTTCATCTGATCCTGATGGAGATCATTGTTTGTCCTGGGCTTTTAGTACCTGTAGAACCTTTCCCAGCTGAACTGGCTGCGTGCTGTCCGGCTTTGCTGCCTTCGGACAATGCCCCTGGGCCATCTCCCATGTCCGCAGGTGCCACCACCTCCTCACCTGCAGCCCTGCACAAACTCCAGGTCCCACAAAGTCTTTGCATTCTTAACTTCCATGCTTGACTGAATGCAAGCCTAATTTATTTAGGAAACAGTCGTGTGTTCTAATAGCATTAATGCTATAGTTTAGATCATAATTCTACTCAAGCAGCCTAATAGACAGTGACTGTGTCTGTTGAATTTATGCTTTTAGGCCCTTTATTTCTTCAGATACACTCATTTGCTGAATAAGAGACTGTATCTATATCCTTAAAATGTTTGTGGTTGTTTTATGCTTCCTGTTTCTGCAGATCATAGATTTTATTTCTATCACTGTGTCCTCCAGCCAATTTTTTTTAAAATTAAGAGAATGATTACCCATTATTGTGTCAGTCAGAGATCTTGGAGAAGCTATTTGAATTTGAAGTCCACTCTACTTCAATATGTTGCATAACGTGGCCAAAAACAAGACTAGACAAAATTTTCCCTTGTTGCATCCTACAAGAGCAAGAGACAACAGTGACTGCATTGTAGGGGGTCTTTATTGGAAGTGCAATGTTTGTCTGACAAATAAAAAACACTAAAATTGCTCGTGGTCTTATATCGTGCTGGATTCTGAAGACATTTAGTTTTCCTTGTTGTTTTACTAAATAGAATGGGTATTCTAAGTTTGACCACTTGTCTGAAAGGCCATGTGTTAGTTCCTCTGCTGTCTCCCGTGGGTGCTTGTGCTTGTGAGACATGAGATGAAGCTCGGCTGGCATTGTGTTAAAGCTTTACTTGTATAGTATTCTTTGCCTCTTCGCGAGGCAAAAATGAGTGTTTCTGAAAATTCAGCTTTCGCTATTTTCTAAAATTAATGTTACACTTGGTGGCACTTACGAATTAAGCAGAAGATTGACTGTGCCTTTTTCCCCACTGAAATGTTGCGTGAGACCTTATTAGCACTCCCCATTCATTGATTGCAGGGGAGAAGCTGACTTTGGTGTACTGTTCTGAATGCAGACTGCGAGAGCTATTAGAACTCCTCTATTTTGCCTTTTACTTCAGATCCTCAGTTTCAAGTCTGCCTGAGGCCATTGCAATGAGGAACAATTGTACAGTGAAAAGCGCATCCCCCAAAAGGCAGATATCATGCAGGTCACAGATAGTGTGGAAATGGATTATAACTTGTTTTTACCTTTAAAATCTGCAGGAAAACATTATCAGTGACACTGAAAAGAAAATGAGATTTGACAGTGTTGCTCCTTTTTAGTTTTTTTTCTTTCTGCCACATCTTTCTCTCAACAGGAAGTCCTAAGCCCCTCACGAATAAGGCCAGAGAGTTGAATTTCCTTCTGGGCCTTAAGGCAAAGTACCATGGCTTGTCAGGGTTTTGCTAATGGCATCATTAAGCAACTCTTGTGTTTGTAAAGTGTCTTGTGAAGCATTGCATGAAAGTGCTCTAAAGCAAGCTATGGAAAAATGTAATAATCCATTTATGGAAATAAGCATTCTTGAAAGAAGGGAAATGGAAAACTCATCAGTATGTTAGATAAAACTGTGGGAAGTCTACTTGGGGGATGTCTCTGTGGAACTAAAATAAAACAAAAACCTGAACATTCAGTTGATTTAAAAAATATTTACTGGGAGGAAACATATTTATTCTCTTGTGCCAAATGAAAATGAGTTTTGAAATTGTTGTTCAGTCTCCGTCTGTCTCTAGCAGCCTGAGATGTGTGATTACTAGTCATATTTCTTCAATCAGTAAAGTGTTCTGTAAACAGCTGTGCAGTTCATTAATTGTTTTATTGTTTACCAGTATTTTATTGCTAACTACAAAAAAAAAAAGCTGTTTTTATAGGATCATGGAATGGTTTGGGTTGGAAGGGACCTTTAAAGGCTATCTCATTGCTTGGACCAGAAATGTTATGGTAACGTTGATCTAATGTTTCCCTTTAGTGGACATAGGATTGTTTTGGTTCAAAATAGTGATTAATCCTTTTATATAAAGGAGTTATGCTTTGTTTTTCAAGTCAACGCTTGTGACCTTTCATCCAAACAAAATGGGAAAAATTGCTTTACTTACATAGCACTAGCATTGCTTTACTTCATCTTTCCTACCATCTGTAGTTGGAAAAAAAGTGAGATTATGGGATCCGTATTGAATCATGGGTATGGTATTCCAGGCGACTGGAAAGACTAAAGCTATTTGGCATACTTCTGTAACTACTAGACAAGCAGAGTACAGAGGAATGTAATTGGTAACCAACTCACTGTCTAGATGATGTTCTTTAATATGCCCTGGAGTAAAAAGTATAACTTATTTTTGTGCTTTAATAGGCATGTTTCCTTTCAGGAATTTAAAAGTACTTATAAATTCAGTAAGAAAGGTATTAAAAACTTCAGAGGATGAATCAGGTTTTGCTGATCTTCTCTGAAAAGTTCCTTCCTAATATTCCATTGATTGCATTGTATATGATTGCAGACTATGATAATAACTTAATTAGTGTGACACATGTACAGTATTGTTATGTATATGTAATATACTTGCTTAATAATTTCGTTGGTTTTGTACCTTTATTAGGCATCTATTTTCCATGCCATCTATGAGGAAAGGTAATGAAGTATAATAAGGGCTGTATCCAAAGCTGTGGAAGGAAGTAATTAAACTTAATTGAAGTAATTTCTTTGAACTATAATAGCAGATGCAAAAGATTAATTCAAAGCAGATTAAGGCCAATGCATGCTTGAATTGCCTGCCTGCAAATAGATAAGTATTACTATTATTTAAATTAAGTTATATGAAAGTATCTTCTGAAACCTGAGGCTGGGAATCAGGTCTAAAAATAGACAGTTGGGTTAGGTTTTGATAAGGGATGTCACTGCTGTTTCCTAATTTATTACGGTCTGCCAGTCAGAAATGAAATCTTAGAAATTTTGTGTGCATCTTATCAAACAACTGCAATAGAACTGGGAATTAGCTTGGGCTATCCCTGAAGATATTCTCTGAATGGCAACTTAATCATTAGCTGTGACAAGCCCTCGGTTGGAAATCACAGGAAAAACTACTTTAATGATTCGGAAATAAAATTACATTGTATTTAGAAATGTTACCTGAGATGTTATAAATTTTCTTCTATCTTTGCACTGTAATATTCTAATGGATTTCACAGTCGGTTTTACATTAGGAGCTTAAATCAGGCTTATTTGCACAATAAACAGGAAAACACATGGGTTACTATTGCATAGGGGACTGAGTATGAAAGTTTAATTCAAAAAGCAGGTACGATAAAATTAGCTTTTACAGCACATGTTTTATTTCTTTGCAGAACTGATGCAAACAAGAGAACCTTAAACATAAATCTAAAGTTTTGGTTTCTTACTCTTTAGAGCTTTGGAATTGGTAATTTCTTTCCACCTGCACAACGATTCTAAATAAAATAGGATGTCAGATATCTCAACTGACTAACTGATCTGTCAAACTCCTAAGTAGCTAGGTGTGAGTACATTCTTTTCTCCACCGACCCACAATGTGGGAAAAATAGAGGAGTGAGAGCTGTGAAAGACAATCATCCTTCTCTGAATTGGGCTGATGGGCTGAGCGTGGTGGTAGGAACTGAGGCAAAGGCGGGGGCAGTCCCGGGCTGCATACAGACGGGGAGAGAAGTTTTTCCAGTGCTGAAGTGGGGAAGATGAGATAAGCTATACACAGACTGGAAGATGTCAACCATTAGGAAGAAATAACAGAATTGTAGTCTGGGCTTTTTCCCCCGTTTTAATCTTATTGTTGCTATTGAAGCACTAAACAAGTGTAGGCAACTACAGTAAGATTTACTGCAGAACTGTGAGAGGGACTGCACTTAGAATGTTTTCTTGGTGCTAATTTGTAGCTTAGACTGTTGGTAATTCATGGCACTGGTGGGATTGTATGACACTGTATGCATAATGCCATAGACAACATCACCAGGGTTCCAGAGCTCTTCATTGTTAGAGGAGAGGAAAGAAAAGTTGGCTTCTCCTTTCTGTGTTACAGCAGTGTTTGTTTTACGTGTGTTGTTTGACAAAATACGGATCCAAATGTTTTGTTTTGTTTTGCCTCTTGTTCTGCAGAGACAAAGCGTGTTCTGTGAGCGCCAGGCGCGCGGTGTGAAGGGAGTGCCCCCGGACCGCGCCTGCCGGAGCGCTGCCGTGCCAGGGCAGCGCGGCTGTGCGCACCTTGCTGCCCCTCTGAAAGCCAGCAGTGGGTGGCACCGGGGCAGCCTCAGTGAGTGAGGTGCCCAAGGCATTTCTTGTAATGGCAGCCTGTCATCTCGCTGAATTAAGGCCTCTCTTCAAAAGAGAGGCCTTTAACTATGGATTTTTAGAGCTTGTCTCTTCCCTGGTAAAGTAGGCACCCAGTGGAGATCAGGGCTTGCCCCTGTTCTTTTCTTGCCACAGGCCAAGAGTAATTCTGAAGTGTGGCAAAGCACCTTGAACAGACTCGTTGCATCCACTGATGTGGAAGTCTGTCCGCTGCCCCCATTCCCTAGAACAAATAGCAGGCGTGTCTATGTGTATGGGAAGTTGGGGTGTGCGTGCCTTCTTTTAACAGGAACTAAAATTAAAAGCGAAAAATCCCCAAAGTCTGAGATTTCTCCTTTGCAAAGGATAGCGGGAGGCAGATAACCACCCACTAATGTCCCAGTTGTTAGAAAAGAAAAATCTTGTGGGTCTGTGGCAACTGGGTTTGCCTAGCCTGGAAAAGCAAAGACCTGGGGAGCAGCTTTTGGCAGTGCTGCCTCCGGAAGGGTTAGAGGAGATGGAAGCAGATTTTTCTCATAGGAGCATAGCGGGAGAAGTTACGACCTGCAACAAGGAAAATTCCAACTGAATATAAGGAGAAAAAATATACAGCAAGACTGGAATATTACTGGCACAAGGGCCTGGCAAAAACAACCTTGGAAATACTCTAAACTCAACACAACAAGGCCCTGAGCAATCTGATGTGACTTTGAAATTAGGCCTGCTTTAGGCAGGAGGTTTGACAAGGTGATCTCCAGAGATCTCCTAGTCTTAATTATTCCTCAATTTTATGATTTCATCAATGCTGCTGCTGCCATTCGTAACGTTAATTGGAGTGTACCATATGTAGTGGGTTTATTGAAGCATGTCTAATAGCTGTGTTAACAGAATCATTCTCACCTGTGGGCAGGCCAAGAATTTTTGGTTCTTTCATTAATCTTGCTGCGGTGGTATAGTGTTACCTCCAGAAGGTAAAAACATTGGACGTTTAATTTACATGTAGAGGGGTAGATTGAAGCAGTGGCCCTTCAGTCATTAGTAGAGAAACCGTTTACCAATTGGCTTAGGACATGAATAAATTGCTGACTGGCTGTCATGAGTGTGGCATCCTTGATCTTTTTCTAAGGTCTCTACAATTAAGTGCAAGCTTCTCCTGAAAAGAATTATAATTTGCAGTACTCTTGACAATGCTTGAAGGGTTGTATTTGGCAGAAAATTTTAATATGACAAGGTTTTTTGTCCTAGAGCCTAAATTTAATTTGTTCATGCATAATGCACTCAGTTGAGAATTTTCTGAAGTGCTGGAGTGTAACTCTTCTTTTTCTGCCTGTGTTCAACGAGATAGGAAAATCTAGCTAAACTGATGAGCCTCTAGTAATTTGATGGTTTCTGAAAGCGTGAGTGCAAACTCAGTCCTTCTCTTTTCAGCTTTTCTTTCTGCAGTTCTCTGTCTCATCCTGCCCCGTTTTCCCCAAAGGGCCCTATTTAAAACCTATATTCAGGGTTATTGACTTTTTCACCAAGGAAGTTAAGCTTTATGTAATCATACAAGGGAGGCTACCTGCAATGAGGTTTATAGCTTATTACTGGTACGAAAATTCTGTAGAGGTTTTTCTTTTAGTGTTAAGGATAAATGAGGGAATGCTTGATACGTGTGCCTTTAATAGAGATGAGTATGATTAAACAGGAGTGATTTATTCCAGCTGTCTGTTTTGCTGAAATCCACACCTTTCCTTGTTTATGGAGGGTTGTAGTGCAGGCACAGGAAACTTGGAGTTCTGCTTAAGCCAAGCTGTGCATGACAAGACTGTGTTATTTGAATTTCACAACGTTATATTTACTGGAATGGTAGAATGTACAATGTTGCTCATGGATAATGACTGCTAGATGTGCCCAAACAAAGTCTTGCGGGTTTCAGAGGAGTTAGAGAAATGCTTTGCTTTGTTCTCACCTTATGTTTTTCTTGAAAAATATGATACAAATATATTGTCAACCTTTTGTTTTTCTTTTCTCTTTCTTTCTTTTTTTTCTTTTTCTATTTATCATTTGTTCACCATAGCTTAAAATCAACTGCTAAAGTGCTTACTGGTAAAGTTGTAGAATGCGTGTTGGAATGAAAGGTCAATCCACTGGTGTCTGAAAAATGAATTCATTCTAACATGATGGTCACTGTTCTTTGCTTCAGTGCGGTTTTGGCTCTCCCGTAAGCAGCTCTCATTTGTCATCTGGAAAGGTTGAAATGACCATCCTGTGGCTAATATGCTGCCATGTTTCATCTTTTTGGATGGAAGACTAAAGTTAGTCTGGGTTCTCAGACAAACTGTAAATGGTGGGAGTTGTATGCTTTGCATCCTCTGATTCTTGAAGTAAATGACTTATTTTAGCTTTGGCACAAAGACAGAAATCAAACACACAAGTTCTAGAATTTATTACAAGCATCCCACAGCCACAGAATCGATGTTATTACAATATTTTTGCAGACCCACTAACAGTGGCAAATATTCACAATTCTAAGTAGATTTGTTTGTAAGACTGACTTGAATGCATGTCCACATTTTAGTGGACGGATAATAAGGGCAAATGTCACTACAGACTTTGTCTGTCATATCCCCCGTCCTTCTGGATGTAGTTTCTGGCTTCTCAGTGCTTTTTCCAGTTCCTAAATTTTTTTTCTTAGAGATAGTCTGATACAGATGCACTGTTTTTAATATTTTTTGAGTTAGACTGGAGGCCATAAGTGGATAACTACACTTGACTAGAATAAAGCTTCATTTTTAGCAGTTCAGGCCTTCTTATTCAAGAGGAACAAAATATTCCAGATTTTTCACCTGAAAGGTCTGCATTCCACCTTAGAGAAGCTGTAAATAAACACTGCTTTCTGTCAGTTTGTTGGTTTAGTTGCTGTTCTGCGCTTAATGGATCAGATTTTTTTCTTCTGTGGCTTAAGGCAAAACTCCTTGTTAGGTTTACCCTTCCAGAGCAATAGTCAGAGATTTTTCTACTCTTTTTCCTCACTCCAAAACCTTTCAAAATCTTCCTTTGGTAAGGGATATAAACTGAAGGACAAGTGAAACTGTTGCCTTTACTGACACCTAGATTGAACAATACTGTTGTCTCCTGCAGCTCTCTCTGGTATTTTAAGGAATAATTACTAAAAAAAATCTGATAAAATAATAAGCAGAGACTGGACTTAAGTCAGAATAATGTTCTGTCTTAAAACCAGTTTATTGTCTCTCATTTGGTTTTCATCTAAGCAAACAACGGTTTGATTCAGTTTGCCAAGTGGTTGTATTACGTGCAAGTCTAACTTGGCTGTCAAGGACAGTATATCAAAAGGGCCTTTTTGAGTAATCTGCTCCTTTCTGAACCATCTGCTTAAATTTAGGATCTAGGAAAATAGGAGACTGCAGATAATTTATTTATGTTTTTATTTTCTAATGGGACAAGGTATTTTTTCACTGCAAGTGGTTTAACAACAACAGAAATTTCTGATCAGCTACAAGAATTTGAAGTTTTAGTCTCTTAGTTTGAATTCTTCTAGTCTAGGCTTTTGCATATTTCTAGGAAGCTTGTGCAAGGTCAGCTCTGACAGTACTCAAGTGGGATTAATTAGCCTGCTTTCGCTGAGGCTTGACCTATACTGCCCAGAAAAAAGGATCTTACTTCTTGTTTAAGCTCTACTTTTTAGAGGAGTATCATAACAGAGCAGTATAGTAAGTTTAAAAAAAGATTAAAGATTTGTGCCCTGATGATTTATTCACAATTCTTGCTTCATCAGGATTGTCTTACTATGACTTTGCAGGGCAGATACATGAAGGATTCTTCAGTTTCAGTAATGAGACTACTGCTTGTCCTGACATAGGGAATTGGGTTTGCCTTAAGCATTTTAAGCATTTTTTTAGCCATTCAGGAATTTGAAGGCATTTTATGTGATTTTTGTTGCTTTTGAAGCAAACCGTGTGCTCCAGAGGACAGGGTGAAAAAAAAATTGAAATAGGAAAAGAATAGGGAGGGAATAGTGCTGGGAGAGAGAAACAGATACAGCAAGTATTTTGAGCAGTACTGAGTCACCCAACAGAGGTGTTGACAACAGGCTTGCATGCTTCTGTAAGTCAGAATACATTTCCGTGGTATAAAAGATGCAGCACAGAGCTCCTTAAAAATGAACATTATTGCTTTGCATTTTATTTGCTACCAATAACCAGATTTCTGGGTAAAGTGGCACAACTTCATTAACAACAGCAAGGGTTCATTGGAGTAAGAATGAACAGAACTGAATTCTGCAGAGCTTCTGCTCTTATTGAAGCTTCAAGGTAACAGGTAATGCTCTGCACAGCATTTCCAAGAGAAAAAGCACAGCTTAATTGAAATCAGATGCAGTGACAAAGCTGTGTCCCGAGGTCAAAGTGTGTGGTGATCATTTGCCAGGAAATGTAGCAGCAGTTGCACCTGCATCTTTTATTTGGGGGCATGACTGATGTTTGAATAATGAAGAATCAAAGTTTTACATGCAAAGCATAATTTAACAAAACCAAAAAAGTGTTTAATACCACCTTACTTGATGGAGAATTTTTCTTTTTCTGGTTAACTTTTTAAGCTGCTTGAAAGTGTTGGGATCTTGACCTTTTAACTGTGTCATATCAAAGGTACTGCACCAGTTTCCTTTCTCAAACTGAGTCCAAAGCACTGCTCACTTCTAAGGCATAAATACACTGTAGAAACAGAAGGTAAGCTTTGAAAATCTGCAAGTGAAACTAGCAAGTCTTAAGGTAGTTGCAGGAGTTCAAAGACAAGTAAGAAGCAGCCCCCTGTTTTAGAGGGTCCTTCCAGGGGCAGAGAAAGCAGAGATTTTACTCTGGAAGTCTCTCAGGGCATGGTGTTCATGTGGTGTTTCTCTGCCCTGCTGTTCAGTTTGGCTGGGTATCTAAAGGAATGTCTTCTCTGCTGTCTTCTGTCTGAAGTCAGAATAGCCTATAAATTGTTAATACATTCATCATAAGCTATGAAGTAGTTACTGCAGAGAAGACTGGTGCTATTTCAACTGCTGTGAAAGCATGTTTGTTTTGAGGGCTGCATAACTTGGAATAAATGTTTCATTAAGTGTGGTATGAATGATGTATTTAACAACAAGAGCAGGTCAATAATCTTCAGAATTAAATTTAGTGGGTTTTTATTAAAGGTTGCCTGTTTCAGTGGTGAATAGTTTAGTAAGCATGTGGTGCTATAAACAAATGCTTCATATGGTCTGTTATGAGTGCTTTATTAAATAGCTAGTCAATAGCTACATTTACCAAATGAACTTAATTTATTGTATTTATTTTTTCCTAAGGGTTTCACAGTTCATTATAAATGATTTATTGAACATATGTAAAGCAGTTTAGTAAGCTATGTTCTGCCTCTTAAAATGAATGCATTGCTAGTAGGGCTTGGTATTGCTAACACTTTAATTGTTTGAGCAGTGTTTATAAGTTACCAAAACATCATCAGAAAACACAGAAGTTTTTTGGTTTGGTTTAGGTTTTTTTGCTTGTTTGTTGGTTTTTTTTGGTGGGTTTTTTTTTTTTTTGGTTGTTTTTTTGTTTTTTTCAGTTCCTTAGAAGTCATTGTAGATGATGTTTAAAACATTTAGTCAGTCTGTAGTGTGATGCTTTCTGTAGTTCACAGTTATTGATAAAAGCAGTTGTGGGGATTCATCCCATATACTTTAGTATTGTTTTCTTAGGCAACAACAATGAATTCAACATTGCATGTGGATTAGATGACACTAAAACCTACTTCATACGAACCATCATCTAGGAACACAATGCATGTGGCACTCTGACATTTTGAAAGTTAGCCTGCCTTATATTCCAGCCAAAAATGGGTGCTCGATATATTTTAAGACTGATACTTGGAGATGGATTGTTACCTTTCTCTGAGAATCATTTCCTTTCCTTTTTTTTTTTGTATGGCATACGTGTCAGCAAAGAAAAGAGTGTTTCTGCTTTAGAGGCCAGAGCAGTCTTCAGTTAGAGAAAGAATGAATAGGGCACATTCTTATAATCAAGCTGATCTTCATGGTTGTGGCCAATATTACTGCTAGCTAGACTGTGAATATCCAAAAGAGCTAGTTTGTCTGGCAGAGTAACATTGGTGAAGGAAGCAAGAACCTGCAGCAGAAACACAGTCAGAAAGCCAAGGAGAGAGTGGGGCTGGGAGCTGCATGGTCTCTGCTTTGGGGCAAAGTCCTCATCCCATTCTAGCAGTCGTGTCTTTTTGTTTCCTTTTCCAGCAGTGTCATGAATTAACAGATTTAATTATTACATTTCTTGGCTGACCCTCAAACTATTCTGAGCCTCAGCCAGTTGGTCTCATCACCCTGCCAGTGTGCCCTTATCTGGAGGATAAAGGAGTCTAATTAGAGCTCCTTGAATGGGATTTGAATGTGGAGGTGGCATCTGAAACAGAGCTTTTAAGCATACTGTGGATGCAAAAAGTATTTTTATTGACATTGTAAAATCCACTAAAGGCCTCGTCTGAGGCAAAGATATGGGACTACAGAGCTGAGTATGGATATTTATAAGCAGCCTACAAAATAGAAAGAAACCCACACTTTATTTTGATTACTGTTCTGAAAAATGATGTATATCACACATGAATAATTAATAATTTAAAAGCTTAGCTGAAAGTAGCTTCAGAATGTGCATCTGCGTGTGGATTGTGCCTCTGGTTTTTAGTTGTTGTTTTTTAATTTTTTTCTTCTTTTTTAACAATATATGATGAAAATTAATTTGGAGTTGTAGTATGGAAGCAGAAACAAATGTCAAAATATTTTTTCGAGGACTATATCTGGAGAGAGCATACAAAATTGTAAGTGTAGGATGCTCTACTTCATGCACGACAGAAGAAACAAGAGTAAACAGGAAAAACGTTGTGTCTACAACTGTGCCCTGGAAGCAGAGGCAGCAGGCAGTGATAGTGTTGGAAGCATCATGTATTGCACTGTTATCATTACTGAGAAGGGGCATGGAAGTGCAGGAGGTTGTTCACTCCTTCAGATAAAAATGAAGATGCTTGTATTGGCAGGATATGTTTGAATGCAAAGCATAGGTGGGCAGGATTAATCCATTTCTGCACACCATTCCATGTTTGAAAAGTGATCTACAGCCCGTAGATTTAAGCTGCATGATGAGATATTAGAGATTTTTGCCTCTGTCTTGTGGTTTCTTAAAAAGCTCCAAAACCAAAAAAATAACTGTGTGTTTGTAGAACATTATTCTGCAACTTTTGCTTTCCTTTCAGTTTTCCTTCATTTTTGCATTTCCCACAAGTAGTTGCTGTACAGTACAAATTTTCTGCACCCTTTGTTAAAGTAATGACTTGAGTGTGTTATCCTGAAATCATCATTAGAAAAGTGCTTTAAGTAAAGGAACATTGTAAAAGACTGGATTCCTGTACAAAGTTAATGAGCTCACAGAATAAACTGATTTGGAAGGGACCCACAAGGATCATCCACTTCTGGCCCTGCACAGGACCATCCCCAAAATTCACCCCATATGCCTGAGAGTGTTGTCCAAACACGTCTTGAACTCTGTTAGGTTGGTGCTGTGACCACTGCCCTGGGGTGCCTGTTCCAGGGTCCAGCCACCCTTTGGATGAAGAGCCTTTTTCTAATATCTGACCTCAACCTCCCCTGACATGACTCAGGCCATTCACTCTCACTGGCCACCATGGAGAAAAGATCAGGTAGCTCAAGCATGGAGGAGAAAGTGTCTCTCCTGTTCAGACCTTTGAATGCTAGTCTAACTGTACTGTGATGTTATCTTACGGGCATTGTGAGCACACAGGAAATTATTAGACCTGTTGTCCTTTGTGTTAGTCATAATTTGAATTAATCCGTGACATCCTGTTCAGTTCTTTGTACACTAAAACAAAATGTCCAGCCTGACAGACAGGTTGATACTGGGTCAGGTTGTACATGTGCAAGTCTGGCTTTTTCTGTCCTGACTCTCTTCCCCCTTCCCCTCCTGCTGGAATGTAAAGGCTGTTTAGGTGACTTCAGTGAATTCAGTCTTTAGGACTCCTTATTATATTTTAGTGTGTCAATTACTGACTGAATAGCTCAGTAATTTGGCTTTTTAAGGTCCAGAATTAATTTTGTCTCCTCTCCTCCCATCTATTTTCTACTGCTCTTGGCAAAATCTGCTTTCTTTCTGATTCAGCAAATGCATATGCAAAATGCTGAAATAATTTTCTCTTTGGACGGTGACAAGACAAATACTGCACAACGTGTGTTGGCCATGACAAGTAAGGGCTTGAGCCTAGAGCTCATAAAAGTCAATGGGAAGAAGCTCATTGACTGAATGGGATCTTAACTCAATCCTCTTGCTAGCAGAAAAGGAAGCTCAACGGGATAAGAATTCCTGCATGTTTGATATTGCATGAAAATATATTTGTGCCTGATACATTAGGAGATTTTTCAGCTTCTCAGCAATGTCAACACTACTGTGTGTGCACCATTGTTCTCAAGACATTGACATTATTTGGGTTAGATTTCACCTTGTGCCTTCTATTAATTTCTTCTATGAATTTTCTGTTAACCCATCTCAGAAGCCTTGGATCCTTGTTTTACACTCCTGCCTTGCTTTCTCCCCTTTTTAAGACAGTGTGGTATTGACAGATATTACAGTGAGACTGCTATTTGCTACAGGTTTATCTGTCTTGCAGCTGTTCTCACTCTCCGTTTGACTTTTCAGCCACCCTGCTCTTTTCCTTGGATCTGCTTTGTCTATTGCTCTCCATGTTTCTACCACAAACAGAATCCTGCTTTTTTACAATATGGGAATTAACAAGGTTGGTGATGAACTGGAGAAAAGGCTCTTTGATTCCTGATGGCAGAGACCACACAGAAGCATGGTGATATGTGTGAAAGGTGCACGCAGCACAGTGGTAAAATCTGCATTGTCCTGGTCTCTCCAGTCTCTGGTAGATGTGTGTCTGTGCCACGAGAGCTTCCCGTCTGCCACGGAATGTCCCAGAAGATGACTGGGAGTGGTGTCAATCTTTTTGGATTATATAGGACACATTTCATAGCAACTGCAGTCTCTGGGTTTTGTTGTTTGGCTTTTTTTTTTTCCCTCCAGTAATCTGTCAGGTGTTTTTGTCAGACAGTCTTGATACCAGAGCGTGGATGGAAGGAGTTGTAGGGAGAGAGGAGGGAACAGGTTTGGGGATTTTTATTCCTTTTTTGTGAACCTGCTTCTGCCAAGTCACACATCTACTGCTGTTAGAAGAACTGAAACCCAGGCCCTGAATCTTAGAAATTAGGAATATTGACTGAAAATACTAATCAGTTCCAGAGACTGCTCTATGAGTACGAGGGGATTTTTTGTGGTTTGTTGCTGTCCTTCCCCAGGGAGCCTGGTGAGAGGCATAAGGAGGTGTCTGAGATCGCGGGTATCCAAGCCCAGCGTGCGCCATTAATCAGGCAGCTGAAGAGGAGGCACATTCACATTGCTGCCAGATGTTTTTCTCTGCACAGATTTTCAAGCTGTGAAGCCAGGGCCCTGCCAGGACTGATAAAGCTAGGCGTAAAATATTAGAGATGGCATCATGTTGGCCCAAAGGGTAACAGTACAAAAGCCTGCCACACTTGGGGTTTAAAAAAATTTTGCAGGATTGCTGGGACTCAGTCTCATTTTCAAAAAGCAGTTTAAGCATTTAGGCACACAATAAGAAATATCCTTGGTGGCTGATTTCTGTTTCTCTGATACCAGTGAGAATTTAGGTCATAGGAGCCTGTGTGTTATTTATAAGGCTCCCAAGGCCTCAGAGTTGCTTTTCAAGTATCTTACCTGAAGTGGTGTTTATTTTTGAAGGAGATAGTTTAAACAGGTACTTGTAGATATGACTGAGCATTTTACAGCTGCTGTGTGGGGTGCTCTGAGCAGTGAGATGTGGAGATCTGAGCCCTCCTGTTCCCGTTTCTGTGCAGGTGCTTTAGGGCTTCCAGCAAGGCATCCATGGCTTTCATTTCATAAGCAGCTCTAGCCCTGTGCTCATCCAGTTTGGTGCTCCCATCCTCGTGAGGGCTCTAGAATATCATTGTAATAATAAAGGGGGAAATTACACTAATGCACATATAAGCCTGGCTGTGAAAGGTGAGACCAAAGGCCTGCTTGGCAGAAATAAAAGACCAAAGCAAGCATCAGCCAGTTCTTCCTCTGCTTTCTTCCAGCTCTCGACAATTTGGGAGGGCAGACCTCCTGAGTCAGCAGTGGTTTCTGTTTATTCTGTAACCCTTAATGAACTTCATGAACTTGCACAGTCTACTCATGAACCCACAGAGTTTTATTGTGTCCTGTGTCAAGGACTGCCACATGCACAGGAAACACCTCTAAATTCACTTGGTGCACCCTATGTCTGTTCTTGAAATGGAGACTAAAAAACTCTCCCTCCTTAGCCTCCTCATACCACTCCAACTACTTTTTCCCCAGCTACCTGAGGAGGGAAGATACTCAGCATAATTCCTCTGTGTAGTGTAGAGAAGTCTACCACGACCTGAAGAGAAGCTTCTCTTGCAGTAAAAGACAGTTGTTTGCAAACTTTGAGTGTGGAAAATACTATAGCATTCCGTTTGGTTAAATATGACACTCACCTGGTTAACGTCTCTCGATATTATGTAGCTCTCTTGTATTTAAAGAGGTTGTTGCACTTTAAAACCCCAAATGTGGCCCTTGGAGACAGGAGGTTTGTTGCCATGTAAGTAACCCATGTTCTGATTACCTGACCATTAGGCTGCGAGATGGGAAGTCCTGCATTTTAATCCTGATTTGGGTTGTTTTCTTAAATGTGAGACAATCTGCTTGTATTCACTTTTCTCAGTTAACCTCTCCTGCCCCCCACCAAATTGTTTAGAGAATAATATTTTCTTTTATCATAAGAATCAACCAGCCAGCATTTTGTAAACACAGAAGAGCATTCTTTAAGTAATTTTGATATTGCTGATTCTTTGTTTTATTTTTAAATGTTAATATTTTTGATAATACTGTTGTTAAACTGTCTTCATGAGTGTCTGCATTAAGACCTTGTAGTAAATAGTAGAGCACTGGAAAGGCCATGTATTACATTTAAATATTAGAGAATTTTTAAAAAGTTATTATTCTGTTGAAAACTTGCAAATAGTGTCTGTAACCTTCAAGCTGTCTTTTCAAGTCACGTTTTGGTTAGGAAGGTGAAATCATGGCATCTAATGGATATAAATGCTTCAGTGCTGGGCATATTAAATAAAGAGAAAAACATCAATATCTGTTGCTTGTGAGCAGTGGTTTATAGCCTCCCATTGTCTAGAAAATATATTTTCTTAACCCTTAAAATCTGACTTTCTGATCTTCTTCTACATATTCCAAAAGCTTAAGCTTTCCAGACAGCAACTTAGACATTATTTGGCATATAAGGAAAATTAAACTCTGCTGTGAAATCACTTTTTATTACTATACCCACTGGTACTAGGTCACGTCCCTGGTAAAAGAGTTTTGTTGATGAAAAATACAGTCCAGAAACAAGAATGATAGGAGTGTCTTTGAAATAATGAAGAAAGGTCGTAGTTAAGAGATCCATCTATATATATTTTGAAGCTCCCTTGTCCACAAAAAATATTCTCCATTCCAGTTCAATAACGCTATATAGTTGTGCATTTATTTTAATGCCATGGCAAGTCTAGATTTATTAAAATAAAACTCTGGGCCAAGGAGAGGCATCCTCCATTCCCATCTCTGTGGATAGGGCCAAGTGACTTGACCTTTCTTGTTCTCAAAATTTTTATCTTCTCTACTTACTCGAGCACAATGCTGAGCTGAATAGAAACCTGCACAAAACCTGAAAAAAACTCCCAAAACACCAACGTAAAACCCTGAAAAACCCAGCCCCCAAACAAGGGTCTGAGAAGTTTTGAGAGAATAGTGGAAGATCAGTGTAAAGTAATTGCTTTTTTACATCTTGCTTGTGAGCAAGTTGGAGATCTTTTTCACAGGAGTCCATGCAGAATGGCATGGTTTAAAATAGTATGGAACACATCAAAGTCTTTCTATCCCTTAAATGGCTAAGTTTTTCATTGCAAGGTGTGACCTAGATTCCTCACTTCTTGCCTACAGCAAAGCGTTTCTCTGTGCCACATAAAATGAGGGTTTAGGAAAAGCTGCCCTGTAACGTGTCCTTGCAATGCAGATCCCTTTTGGAGGAATTCTGGAAGTGTCACAGGCTTTCTAATGAGGAATGGTCAGGAGGATTCTGTTTTGTAAAGAAACACAAGGAGCACAACAGGCTCCACTGTTTTGCTTTCGCGTGGTAAGCAAAAGAAACTCCATGCTGATGAGAGGGAAGCGAATGTCTTTACAAACAATTCCATGGGTGAGGGTATGGGTGTTCATGTCTTTGAAATGGATCCTAAGGTCTCTGCTGCCTTTGGGCTGCAGGTTTGTTGCAGAGCCCAGTTTGGCTCCTGGAACAAAGGGTCTGCACAAGGCTGAACTTCTGAGCTTTGGGGGACAGTGACAGGTTCAAGGGGGGCGTTTGTGGGGGGGGCTCGGGAAGGCTGCACCTTCCCATTACCTCAGGCAATGGGGAAAGGAAGAGGGCAGCTGCGGCCGGGAGCTCAGGATCAAAGGGGGCTCCGCCCTCCGGACCCCCGGGAGAGAAAACCCCCGGGTGTCTGCCCCGCCGAGCTCTGCGCCTGGGTTCGGTTAAAGCCATAGGACTCTCTGTCTCCATTGGGACATCAGCTTCTGGCGTTCGTGGATTGTCCTGACACTGACAATTCAGGAGCCTTTGTACGTGTTGTTCTTGGAGCTCAGAGCTTTTCTTTGTTCCTTTTGCAGGGAGTGGGTTTCGAGGTATTGTTTTTCCAGCAGAAAAACTTGGATAGCTATAGGTGGGTGCCCTCCTCCCCATCCCCAGGCACACGTACGCAATTAACTGTAACTTGTAGGTTTATTTGGGGATTGACGGAATAGTGGGCGTGGCATTGTTTCCATATTGTGCTTAAGAATTGTTAAAGGGCTGTAGATACCAGTTAGGACACTTCTGAATAATTGAGATTTTCAATTACCTGGTCCCGGTCACCTTCCAGGACAGGTACTCAGAGCACTAACAAAATTCTAATAGCTGATGTTCTGTCACCAGTCCTACACAGCAGCTCTGATTTCCGAAGGTGTGATCAGTGTGGGATATGTAATATCCATGTGGATTTCTAGGTCAGCTGGAGCTTTGTGTTCAGAGAAATTGAGCAGAGCCTGCTCGGAGCACTTTCACAGAGTAGTCTTGATGTGGAACAGAATTGGGAGTTTTTACATTCGTGCTGCAGCAGGAATGAAAATGAAATAATGCATATTACCTTAATTTACTGTATTGTGTCTTAACTTTTAAGTGTCACATTGCTTTCAGCCATCTGTAAGGCCAAGGGAGACCTGTCTGTTAACAGCAGCTATTTTCTGTCCTTGTAGAAAGTTCCTAACTAAGTAAAATACTGGATCTAATTCTATTAATCTTGAGATAATGTCAGAGATGGTCTTGGTGAAGCCTGTGACCACTGCAATAAATATTTACTTACAGCTCCAAGGTGGCAATGCTTATCTATCTATTTATTTATTTATTTGCCCTGCAAAGTCTCCTTTTTGCTGTTTCATGACAAATTCTCAAAGGCATTTGTTGCATGTAGGATTTGGAAGGAGGTTATTTTCCAGATAACTCTTGTATTTCCGCTTGGCAGCTTTAATATGACCTTTGTCCTAACCAGGTCTTAAGCTTTTTCCATAATTCTTAACAATTGAATGTTTCATTCTTTGAAGCCCTCTGACTTCCATTCCATTTCACTGACCTAGATTTTGCTGGTTGGGATTGATTGCTGGGATGATCTAAGCTGCTGTCTGCTAAAGCCTTAAATGCTCTCCTTTGTATAAAGAGAAAATTATTTCTTAGCTTCTGGTTTAGAGTGTTGTCAGGAGAAACTAATTCAGATGCTTTTTTAACTTCAGTTTTCATTCCTAGGGAAGTCACCCAGCTTGGGTTTTGCTTAGAAAAGAAACAAATAAAAGTGTCAACTGGATTTGCTGAGGCAACAGACCTATGAGACAGCTCTGTGCCCTGTGCTGTGGGACACCCAAGGCCAGGGGAATTGTTCTTCAGGCAGCTGGGATGTTAATGGGTGACAGTGACACTGCTGGACTTCAAAAATCTTTGAGGAAAAAGTGGTGGGTGCTGCTTATAATGTGATATCTGTCAACCTTTGAAGTCCTGAAGGAATCTTACTGTAGATTTGGAGACAGTCCAGGAGTGCTGTGTGTTGAAATTAGTTTTGCTTTTTTCCACTTATTTTCTTTACTTTTTTTTTAATCCCACCTTAATTTTTTTTTTCGTTCTTGATGTGGGGTTTGTTTTTTCATAATTCTTTTTTTCCTTGTCTTTTGTCCCAAGTTGTAAGCAAAACCAGCAAGGCATTATAGAGCTATATTAAAATATTGCCGTGACTCTCAGGTGACTAAATACCTCTGCAAATAAAAACTGAAAGTTTGGAGGACGTAACTTACAGTTTAATAAATGGATTGGAAAAAAGCAAGATTATAAACTTGCTAATAAGAAATGAAGCATCACTGTTTTTGACAGAAATAATTTACGTATGCTATTATCTGCCTCTCAGTGTTCACACAGGGAACGCTAAATGTAAATATTACCATGGTCTGGAAGAGAACATGTAATAAGGAAGGAAGGATGTATGAAAGAAAGGGGGGTAAATATTTGGACTGATCTCAGCCCACTTCTGGCTTTCTTATAACACTGAGGATATGGGCAGAGAGGAAAGACTATTGATGGGTTAACATCTGTACACATGTTCCATTAGGATTCATTCCTTTGTGGGCTGAGAGGAATGTCTTAGTGTCTTGGCTTATGGCCAGCAGTTACCTGATGATTTAATGAAATTTCATGTTATTAAAGTAGGACTCTGGAAAGGCAGTGAGTGGGTCTGGCATATGGAGGCACTTGTAAAATAGATAACACCTTTTGTTATAAACAGCTCTTAACACACCTCTGTGCTTATGTGTAGTATTTTTTCTCTGGGAATCCCTCTGGTGACAGACACGCCCATATCACAACATATTGTGTGTTGTGGGGAAGTTGTGCATTATTTTTCATTAGATCCAGCCTTTGTGTACTGGTGGCTGTAGCTGATCATTATTCTGCATGTTCATTCTGGTGTAGAAGAGCCAGTATTGAGTTGCAGTTGTCTTTCTTCTAATTTTCATGGTTAACCTCTTGAATGAAAGGGTGTCTGCAGTAATTCTGTTTCTAGGTCTGGTTTCATTGCCTTTTTACAAAAGTGAATGTCAAGGATGACAGAACTTGTATTTTCTGTTAGCCTTTCTTAACCCTTTGCCAGTGCTCTGCAGCATGACATCCCATTTAATTCTGTTGAGGATAATTAACACAGAGTTAGAAATAATGATGCTTCATATTTGTTTTTATGAACAGTTTTGCCTTTTAAAAAGCTTTGTCCTGTAGAAGTCCCTTGAAGTATAAGGCAGAAATAAATGTGGTTGTCATTTAGTAGGACAGCGTAGCATTCTAGCTTGTGTGTCTTAAGATTTTTCTTTAAGATATGAGGAATGATTGTCATTTCTCTTTCACTTGCAATGGCTGGTAACGTTTCTAATGACTGTAGATTCTCAATCACATCAAGGGTGTTTTTAGTAGTTTCGTCAACATAAATGCAGATCTAATTACATGAAGATTCACTTTTTGATACCTGAGAAGAGACAAACACGAGACAAAAAGCATTTATTTTTATGAATAATAATTCAATAAGGGTGCTGGAAGCATAGTAACCTGACTTCAGGTTCCCTTATTAAGTGTCTGCAAAGGGAAAGAGGTTGTCAGCACTATGAAGTCTCTTCAATCAAACCTGAAGTCTTGTGCAATTTAGAGCCTGCTGTTAGTGGTGTTTAATGTAATGGTGTCGCGGAAAGTATATTTTTGAATGACATCTGTTGCTAAAGATTCTGTAATTTTGAAGACTTAAATGTTTGCTGGGTCCTAATTCAGCTGCGCTTTCAATTGTTTCTCCATTCATATGATAATCAGGCTGCTCAAGAGTTGCTAATTATTACCACTGTTGTTTAAAGAATACAGTGAGCAAAAGCACGTCTGTGACCAGATGCTTTTAGAGATGTAAGCATTAAGATCATAAAGCTCACGTAATTCACAGCCCATCATGTGTAGGAAAATGATTAGAAAGCAGCTAATCTTGTCTTGTCAACCTTCTATCTAAAAGGAGAAAAAGTCTGTATTTGTAAGCAACATGTTAACATTTTAACCGAGAGATGAATGTCAGCATTTCCATAAATCTCCAGTTTAGAAAATTAAAATACTATGGGGGACCATAAAGGGCTGAAGCTGACGTCTAGTTTCAGTTCTGCGCTGCTACAGAAGACAGGCTGTCAAGGACGTTCAGTTTAATTGCTAGGGGAAGGCAACCACAGAATTAAAAGAACGAGTAACTCTAGTGATGAGGATTTCATGTTCTGTGTGGATTCAACTTGTAAACTCCTTTCCTCTCCCTGTCCTCTTTCATCTTTCTACCTTCACTTCAGGTATTTCCATCTGCCTCCCTCCCTATTTGTTTTTACCACTGTTCCTTAGTAGCTCTGAGTCTGCTCTACTTTTGGTGCTGATAGCGGCTTTAACAGGCAACATGTGCGTTTTCCCTGGTAAATCTGGCTTTGCTCTGGCTGCTCGCGTTTGGGGCTTTTAATGAGCACCTGCCAGTTTGCAGTCTGTGGCATTTGTCAGTATGTGACCTTCGGGCAAGTGTCTGAGATGCCTTTCAGTCTTCATCTTCCTCTGACAAAAGATGCTTTGCTACCGACATTCCAGTGTAAATAGACCATTATTTCCTGGAAATTTCCAATTGCTGACTGTCTGATTTGAAGATGGACAATGAAAAGCAAGCTGAGTCCCCTGCTTGCTCACCTATCAATTATAATTCCATTTTTTCAGTTTTCTCCTATCATCTTCAAAGTGTCGGCTGATGTTTTCTTATTATTTTTATTAGAGTCTGGTATGTGCCAGTGCTGCAGCCTGGAGGAAGTATCACTCCTGCAGAGCTCAGTAGGGAAACACTGGGAGTAAACTACTTAGGAGACAAGATAAGGAATAGATTATTTTGCACTGATTTGGCTTTGACTTTGCCTGCTTATGTGTCCGTGAGAATAGAAATCCAGTGAAACAGGTTGGAAAAAAAAAAAATTGCCTGTCAGAAACAGGCAAAGTTACGGGGTGATAAGAGGGAATGTAATTACGTGGCTGCCCTTTCGGAACAGCATCGTGTTTGGCCATTGCACGCAGGGTCTGGCAGCTCTCACACAAGAGGGCGCTCCGGGAATTTTAAAAGAAATACTGGGCTGTGTTAGGACTCTTTTTACATGCATTTGTATTTTAATGTGCCGTTTTCAAAGCTCTCATGCTTTAACTAAGGTTCGGTCTCCGAGCCTTAGAAAGCAGTGTCTCCCTTCTATATTTACCCGCATAGTAATTAATAGAAATAACTTCGGTTTATGACTTTTAACCACTAAATCCACTCAATGAGTGTGAATGATCAGCAATGAATCTGAACAGCATAACCATGCAGATTTTCATAACAGCTATGTAAATATTGGGTGATTACTCTTGTGTAAGATGTAGTATTTGAGTAATGTCAGTCAGAAACAGGACCTAGTTTTCATTTTTGACAAAGCAAGTCCTTGTATTGGGAAAGTACTGTTACATTTCCAGTACCTGGAGAAAAACACCTGCTCTTAGGCCAATGTAGAAAAAAACCATTGAGAAACCAGAATCTCCACAAAAAATCACAGCAGGTGATGCTGGTAAGGATTTTTGTTCGTTATTGTGGGGGGTGGGTTTGTTGGGGTTTTCTGGTTGTTATATTTTGGCTTCCACATTAAAGAAGCATGTTCAGCCAAGACCACTGTCTTGGGTACAGTCAGAACAGGGCAGGCCATCTGGCCTGTAGTTGAACTTGGAAGGAAATAATAAAGTGTGGTAATACACTTGTGAAAGGTGGAAATTCCATTTCTTACTGAGCCTGTCTCATCTGTTGTCACATAGGTCTGATGCCATGTGAATGCTCACTAGCCTGGTTAGAACTTGAACTGCATGATGTGAAGCTGAAAGATAGTGTAGGTCAATTAGCATCACCCATTTCTTACCAGTTTCCATGGTAAGAGATGTTAAGTGTTGGTGAGAGAAGACTGGCTTTCTGGGAAGACAGATGTGTTAAATCTGGTTCTGATTTTTTTTGGAGCTCATGGGAGTAGGCTCTTCCACTTCTCCAGAAATGCACACCCTTTCCCATGAATTTGTTACCTCCTACCTACAGTGTTTTTAAAGGGAGAACACTTGCTTAGCAGAGCACAAGCCATAGTTAAGCACAGATGTTAATGCATTATTTTGCAATGCAGTGTTCTTCTAGGCCTTTTCTGAGTATTGAGACAGGCAATATTTTTCTCCTGATGTCTGGGCATGCAGATTAATGTTCTGTCTTTCAGGACAGGAAAGTGTGGAGGGAATCAGTCTCACCCTCTCTTACCTTCCCAGTGAACTATCCTTTGTTTTGCAAAATTAACATGTAAACAACCATAAATAATCCCATTACTAGTGCTATAGCTGTACAGTCCTGGTAAGTTTGAGGATATTTTTCAGCGTCTGTAAATGTGGGTGATTGCTTTTAGGAAGGTATTTAACATCCAACCTCTATTTATCCCTGGTAATGAGTTCTGTGGCCTAGTACTAATGTACTAAGCTAATGTACTAAAGAGTATTTGCTGTTAATTCACTTGTTTTGCTTCTTATCTTCTATCTTTCAGGTTCAGTGACTGCCTTGTTGTTCACCTCTTGATAGGCTTAGAGGCCTGGCCAGGACCTCTGTGATCACCCCTGTGATCTTGCCCCAAGGCAGGCTCAGCTGTATTTAGTCCTTTGGGCTGGTGATTGTCTAACTAGTTCCTAACACCTTCAATAAGCCCGACCTTCCAGGCTAAACCGCTGTATTTTGTTACAGTCTGAAAATGTTGTCCTTATCGGTCTTGCTGAAACTTAATCCCTTTTCTACTTGTACTTTTATGTGTTTGAAGCATATCGCATTGTCATCTCTCCTTCGAATTAATGGAAGCATTTACCCTAGCTTTTCCCAATATTTTTTTTAGAATCTCTGGTCTGATCTTCCTCATTGCTTATCATTCTCTGGATTCCCCATTTCATTTCCATTTTTTTGATGTGTGATGCTCAGAAGTGAGAATGATATTTTTAACTGAGATTTTACAGTCTTGCAGTAGAACAAAAGTATTTGCAGGTACTTCAGTATAGAGATCCTATGTGGCGCTTACTCAGTTTTTTTTTTTTCAAGGCAGACAGAGGCATTTTAAGTTGCAAATGGCTCATTGGGTCTTTAATAGAAGTATATTTCAGTTTTACTGTTTTCATGCTCTTAATCAAACTTCCAGTCTGATGAGTCCATTCTTATGTTTCCTTTAGAAGCAGGCTAACTCTAGATTTTTCAATCGATTACATGTGCTACTGCCATAGAAATCCAATTCTTCTGTTTCTTCTAAAATGAGGATATCAGAACTGACTTTGTGTAATTTGCTGTCAGTTTAATAATATCTTAATACCTTCAGTAGTCACCACTCCTTGACAATGTAAATCAATTGCTTTATTTATCTTCAATCTTTAGTGCACCATTAACAGGAACCGTAAAATCCAGGGTTTTGTTTTGTTTAGTTTTTTCTCTCAGTGCTTGTAGTTAGCCTGGAAACTAGCAATAGTAATTTGAATTTCTCTCTTCTATGTGTATTACACTCCTCAAAGTTTCCCTTTTTCTTGATTAGGAAGAATTGAGTTCATGATTGAAATTTCTCTAGTACCTAGCCATCTTCTTCCCTTAACCTAAGTAATTAGATGTTATGTTCACATGTTACTGTTCTACTCTTAGACTAGTGTTTTTCCCTTTTCAGTGGAGTTTTGAACATAGCAATAAGCACAAAGCATAGTTTGGGTGGTTTTTTTTGGTTTTTGGTTTGGTTTTTTTTTTGAGAAGGAGGAAGAGGAATAGGTTGAAGGTTTTCTGTCTTCTTGATCTGTCAGATCAAAGTGAGTCTTGTTAAAAAGCAGCTTGCCTTTTCCTGTTTGTTTTGCATTATGTGCTTTTCACCATGCATTGCGCTAGTTCTTTTTTGATTCACATTTCTTAAATCTCTATTTTATATTTTCTGATCTGAGGCCTAGGCAGGCACAACACATGAGAAACAATCAAAATGTTAATGTAATTTTCAATTACTTTAAGCCCAGCCCTAGTGCTCTCTTCCTAGAGAATGACCTTCATTTTTGTCCCTGCAGGGAAGAAATCTTCCTTAGGCAGCTATAGGCCGTAATATGCTACTGTTTTTAAAGCAGAATTCCCCATTGATTTCTTCAGGGAGTTCCACTTAAAATGCGACATCACGGCAGAGCTCAGTCTAGTTACATATATCAAATGAAAGGATGCAGTTCACATACATTTTTGAATCCTGTGTTGAAGCTTCAGTGGCCACTAGAGGGAATGAGAGATCTCAGACGTTTCTATTTCCAAAGAAACATTTTTTTTCCTCTGGTTGGCTTTAGATTAATCTCTAAGAAATAACTGCTAATCTATATTAGCGCCTTTTTTTTAATTATGAGAAAATTAATCATGTGCATAAATTTTTGTGATTCTTATCTCCACTGTGTGTTTTCTAGCTCTTCAACAAAAATCAGGTTGGTCCCAGGAAAAGATCTGCAAATCATCAGTATAAAAATTAAAAATAAAAGGGATTGTGGTTAAAGAGATGTGTTTCTTTTGCCCCTCTTAGAGAGCTCTACAGCTACTGGCAAGATACTGGATTAGTGTTGCAAACTGTCGGGGTCTTCACTTTCAACAGTGTCAGACTGTTTATGCCAGCTACTAATGACTATAGAAGAGTAGGCATTTTATGTTACTGAAAAATCTAAATTGCATTCCAGACAGGTTGACACTGATACTTCAAATTGTGGGTTTGCAAATGGTAATTCCTAATCTCAGTAGAAAAGACGTGTCAGATTCAGTTTTACTAAGGGACTGATTATACTTTGCCTTTTAACTCCAAAATGCTACAGAAACAATTCACTCTTTTTGGCTCTAAAAGTATTTTCCCTTCACTTTTTTTTCTGTCTGGATTTAAACATAGTATACATAAGCAAATGCATTCCTTTAAGTTTCTAGTTACCCATTCTGTGTAAGCATAACTTAATGTTACACAACCTCAATATTTTCTCTGTTTTAGCTGTCATTAATCCTGAATATGCATCAGGAATTGAGAATGAGGATGTTTGAAATAGGTCGGTGCTCCAAGAAATGGGGACTTCCTTTGGGGGTAAAAAATAAAAGGCACTTTGTGGATTGCTGTAAGATTCACTCAAGTCTCTGTTGTTCTTTGTTTGAAGAAACTGGGGGAAAAACTAGGAATGTTAGAGTAACTTGGTGTTGTCCATGTATTTCCACATAAGGTAACAGAAGCACACGTGTGAGTAGAAATGGCAGAATAGTGTGAAGTTTGTCCTTCACATATCCAGAATGCTATTATGCTAAGTGGTTTAGGATCCTTAAAAACAAAACCCAAAAAACCCAAACAAACAGAAAACCAAACCTAAAAAAATCTGATGTTATGCTCTACAATATTTGAGGTTCATACGAATTCTAGTCCCATGTGCTTCAAAGGATAGACATCCTGAGTATGTAATACAGCTAACACAACAAGCCAAATTGTTTAAATACCCTTTTGAAGGGGGCAAGGAGTGATATTGGTGAGAAAATCCTAATAATGAGAGCTTTTGGGGTGTTTTGATAGCAGCTAGTGTAATCATGAAAAGTGGTGAGCATGCTGTTGTAGCCTTTTCAAGATGAATAATGTTACACTTAAAGAGGCTTAGGATGAATTTACTGATAAAGCAAGCTTTTATAAGGTCTTCTGTATGTACAATACTTACTGGCACTCGACCAAATTATCTAAAAGAAGTATGTGCATGCCCTAAAATAAATAACTTTAGGCTGTCTTATGACTTTCAAAATACATAATAATTTAAGAATAGATTTCGGTATCTTTTGTCCTGAAATAACTCACCTCACCTCAGTATTTGTACAGTGTATATTTGGATCACTTGTGAATATTAACATGATCCAAATTGTTACCCTGTGCAAACATTTACTAAGGCAGTGTGAGGTACAGTCTGTAGTCTGATGGAACTTAAAATGCCAATTAAAAATGACGACTTATTTAATGCCAACAGGCCATACCCTGCAGTGCTTACTGGAGCAAAATTCCAATTGACTCCAGTGGGAGGTTTGCTGAAGTGAGAACAGCAGAGAGAGGAAGAGGCGTAAGCAAAGACTCGACCTCAAATATTACTCCAGACATCATAAGGGGCAGCATTTTGTATTCCCGGCACCAGTGAGGAGCCTGTCTTGCTTACAGACAAAGATTGAAAGAACGAGGATTTCTCTGCCTATCTGGAGTTCCCTACAATTGTAGCTCAGTTTAGGGAATGTTTTTGCTGAAAGCTGGCTTTTGCAGGTTTAATGACAAAGAACTCATGAGCTTGTATGTGTTTTCACAAATGGACATGGGATGATGAAATGAGGGGCAAAAGGGGAGATGACATTAAAAAGTACCCACAAAAGTAAAACTTTACAAGCATCTGTTTACTTTTAAAAATTATCTAGAAACAAGATACCTCAAGAAAACAAAGTTGCAAACAAACAAAAAATGTGATTTCCATCTTGGGCTTTATTTATGCTCTTCTGGTTCTCCATGTCCTGCTCCCAGCAGCCAGAGAAGCCTGTGCATTTCATCGTGAGTTAGTAAGGTATAAGGAATGTCATCCAAGGGATGTTCTGTTTGCTGCCCTCTGTCCATTGTTTGACAAGTACTTTGATGTGCTTTTCGAGCTCCAAATAAACTATCTACTGAAGATTTTGGTTGCTACTACTTGAGATGTGTTCACTAGACAGACAAGTTGGAACGTTTTCCTCTGGCTTCGTCGCTGGAGTTATTCCTAAATGCTTTTGACAGTACCAAAAACCCTAGAGAGCAGACCTGATTGATTGCTATTGACTGACAGATTAGTTGGTTTGTTTGGGTCTTTGCAGGTAGTAAGTTACTCTCTATTCAGTGTGCACCTATAAATTACAGTGGTTTAGTTACCTTTATTTTTAATAATGCTTCTTGCACAATTTTACTACTGCTGCATTTAAGTCAGCAGAACAACTTTATTGCAGACCGACACACATTAAGAGGTGTGTGGTAAGATGTTAAACAGTAATAGTAAGAGATACTTCCAGAAGTTCTGAAGCCTAAGACAGAACAGTTTAATAGACTTGACTTTTTATATCTATATATTTTCAAATGATAAAAGCTTAAATGTGGACATTTTTAATGAATTATATACCTCTCTAGTAGTCTTTGTTTTACCTTCTCCTTACTTTGTTTTTACTAAACAGAAATAGTTTAAGTATAAGGAAGAAATGAAAGTTGAGCTTATATGGTCCTTTTGAAGACCTTTGCCATTTATTACCAGAAATACTGGGGTTTTTTACTACTAATTTACTATAACATTGTGAGCAAATGATGTCTTGCTCAGATTTACCATCTTGGTGACTATTTTTAAATTTTTTACGTTTTTAAATTTTGCTAATTATCCCCTGAGATAAGCAGATGATCTATCTATGGAATAAAAAACTGCTATTTAAGTGAAGCTGCTGTTTCAGCAGTGGGGATGTCAGCTGTTGCCTTGGGGGTAGAGGATTTAACCAGTGGGCATGGGCATGTCCAAGGGACAGGAAAGGCACATGTTCAGTGCAGGTTCGTTTTTTTGTGTCCTTTTCTGATCTCTATACAAGAGGAAAAATGGCAACTCTGCATTGGAAGGCTGAGCATTAACTTCAGAGAAGGAGCCAATATAAATAACATCTCTGTTTTTATATATGACATCTCCACCTCTGTGGTATCTTTCTAGCACAGAGCATTGAAGCTATCTGAAACTCATTTACCTTTGATAAATGTTGGGGGTTTTCCTCCTCTTTGTGATCTTATTTCTTAAATGACAGATATTTAAGAGGAGTGTTCAGTTGATTTAGAGCTCTTTACTCAATGCCATCTAAAACTATGCTTAAATCACTGGAAATTTTTGTAATAGATTTTGACACCAGCAGTACTGTATTTTGCAAGAATTATACTCTAGTAAGGCTTTGTGCTAGATCACTGCTAAAAATGAGAAATGTGCAGTTAGTGTAAATTATTTTCTTTGGTAGTAGTGTGGCACTCCATTGTCATACTCCATTGTGACTATGACAGTCGTCACACTACCATAGATCATGGTAACAGTAATAAATAAACTGGACAATAACCCTGTATAGATTGTGCTTAAAATACAGTTCTCCTACTGATGTACCCCTGCTCCCAGACAGCTGCTTTAAATGCTGCCAAGTATTATGCAAGTCTGTAACATTTACCTGGCTACATTTAGATTTTAGTATTTAATATGCTTAAGAGCTAGTAATTTTTAAAAGTATGTCTAATCCTGTGATTATGGATAACTGATTGTTAATTAGTGATTTATTTTTCTGTCAAGACACTTTTTTAATAAAGGTGGTAATTTGGTCTTGTTTTTCTTTTACTTGTGACTGGAAATTTTTTCATAAGAAGAGATTGGTTTTGAATTTCACAATGTGATGAAATTCAGCACCATCAATATACTGCACGAAAATACAGTGCCTTGCTGATCACTGAAAACAAAAAATCCCACCCCACGTGGAAATTTAAGTTCACTTCAACATGTGAACACACTCTCACCAACAGTTTGTAGTCCTTATTCAGTGTTTCCTTATCAAATGCCTTCTACTGAGTAACTGCATATCTTTAAAAAAAAAAAAAAGGGAATGGCAAGGCACTAATTGCCTATAGGCCTTGGATTTAACGTGATGGTGGTGTTTTTGTTCTGTCATAAGTGTGTGTCTTTTAACATAAAGTTGTTAGGAGAGCTGACAGCTATTTAGGTGGCTCATAATCAGGGAATGTTTCATGTAACAGCTCTGGTTTTGTAGATCAATTTTTCTATTGGATTTTTGCATTCTGTATCTGAAAATTTAATTTATTGTATCAAAAACTGATTTAAATAGACTTGCAACTCAGGGTCGACTTTGATCTATCTCTGACTAAAAAACTGAACAGCTTTATCTTTCTATCATTTTATTTCGCAGAAGTGTAATAGCTTCAAGTGCTTAAAAACCACAGTGATTTAAATATTCTCTTTCTACTTATCTTTTTTTGTTGGTGCCTGTAATATAACAGTGCAGGTGAAATGATGAAAACTGTGCAGACTTTAAAAAATTTTTTTTATGGTTGACTTCATTGTAAATTGTATGAGATTTTTTTTGCCTTCAGCAACAGCCTTTAGTTTCAGCTGATTTCCACTTGCATTTTTTGTGGAGGTTGTGTTTGAACACATATTTAAATACTTAACCATGTGCATGGGTGTCTGCAGGGCAGGTGACTGCTGCAGTCCTTCTGCTGGCATTAGAGGCCTCTAGTGATCATAAAATCGAGGCCATTCACAACTGTGTTCCAGGGCAGGAGCAGGTGTTTCTGGAGGCTACAATGTACCCACTTAAAGCGTGATGATTGACCAATATTTTATAAACATCTTTTTTCCCCGTAAGATTTGCTTCTTGGTAAGTATCTTGTGTGTGGCCCTTATAAAAGATGAACTTGTTAGCAAAAATGGCTTTAAATGAGCTTGATCTCCTGAAAGGCAGCCTGTTTCCAAGACCTATGCCAACTGAAACATGTCCTACTGATAATGACTGTAGGGAGACCCAGCAAATAAAAGACTGAGCTGTGCTTGTGGCAGTCATTCATCGCACAAGAGGATACATGGAATTTATTCTCATTATCGCTTTCCCAGCCTGGACACTGGTGACCGTTCTCTTTTGCTCTGGTTGTGCACTCTTGCTGTTTGAGCTTTCCTATTGAGCATCCTTTTATGTTTCGTAGCGATTGTAAATGTTTGTTTTCTAGATTTGTTCGGTTTAAAGAATAATAATTATATTTGCTTTGTAGTAACTGTGCCATCTAATCCATATTAAACAGTGCAACTATATATTGTAGACCGGTTTCCAAGGAAACGTCATCCCCTCTCCTGCCCCTGAACCCCTCCTGGAACTTTAGAAAGTGAAGTGTCTTACTTTAATCACACCCTGTTGTTGCCATACTAATCCTGAACCCATATTTCCAGCAAAATTACAGCTTTTTAAATGTTTGCAGTGCTGTTGTGAAGTTTACCATGCACCAAATGATTTAAGATACTTAAATGGTATTGGAACAAATTACTGCCTTCATTATGACAGAAAACAGATGAGTACATGACACTACTTAGTCTCAGCTTCTTTAACTAAAATACTGTGATTGTTTTCCATCCAGTAGTTCTGTAATTACTCTTTCTTTATGTTCGCTGTAAGAAGATGGCTTTTTTTTTAGTCTTTTTAAATGGCACAATCAATATAAATCTTGCACATTGTTGGGAAGATGATCAATTATTTCATTTATGTACCCATGCGAGTAGAGTGGTGGTTTAGTTGGGTAAAATTTGGCAAAGATACTTTCTTATTGTTTTGTTTCTGTTGCAGGATTTCTTGAGGTAAATTTCAAGAAGTTGAGCGTGTTTACTGGATTGCTGATAGGATATCACCTTGTAATTTGAGGAGTGTCAAGTTACATTCATAGTTTGATCACTGAATACCTGCTTTAGCTTACAGGTTAAGGAAAAGCAAAACCAATGACTCAGTTAAAGATAGGATTGACCAAGGCTTGGATTTGTTGGTGTGAAGTTCTCCCTCCAAGGTTTACAAAGAACAGAACCTGCTGCTGCAGTTTCACACCCTCCAGATGGGTCTCTGTCCATTGTTGTTCAACTTGCTTCCTGTTTCCAGGCTTTCCAGCTGGAAAAGTTGTTTTGCTGCATGTGCTGGGTGGTTGTTCCTAGTGATCAGATCAAGTGAGGGAGGTGGTCTGCTCTGTGTTCATTGCTATGTCGACCAAATTCAGATTAATTTCATATCAACTGCAAATATATCAGAAAGTTTTGTCTACTGTACTGCCATCTATGAGAGCCAGTAAAGACATTTTGTCTAGACAGCTTCTATATTTCATTGGTTTAAAAAAAGGCATAAAGTTAGTGCACTGATAAAAGATGATGCTTAAGAGAACTGTATTCTGAATTGGGAACTGTGAAATAAAGGATTAGGAAAAGAAGTTTTTTCAGATATCTTCATATTTCTAACAAAGTGTTTGGAGTTACCAGCATGTGCTGTGGCAAAATGTCAGAATTTTATATCTGAGGGATCAGATACTTTGTGCAGACAAGTATTTAATGACATACTGCTGGTATTTTTCATTTCATCAGTGCTTTGCTTTTGAAGGAGCTCTCAGTGAAGTTACACATCCGCATGGAGATGCAGGCACAGAGGCTGCCTGGAGCAGTTCAATCTGTGACCGACTGCTCGTGCCCCTCGGTGCATGGGCTGTGCTGGGCTGTGCTCCTGCTGGAGCCAGCTTCTGGGGATGTAAGTGTGGGAGGATGTGGGGAAGAAGAGGATGCTGCTCTCTTGGGATGCTGAAATGGTCCCATGCCATCAGAAGAAAAGTGTTTTCATAGAAGTATTGCTGGGAAGCGAAACTGGTACTTAATGTAAGCATGTCCTATACAGAGCTCAGAATGTATCTGAGAAATGCCCCCTCTTTGCTCACAGGAGTTTTCAGAAGTCTGATAAAGTCAAACACACTTTTCCAAGGACTCTACTTTGAATTACTTCTAAGGAAATTACTTAAAGGGCTTGGAGAACTGAGATAGTAAGGAATGTGGTGCAGAAATAATTGGTCCTTTTGGTTTATTAGGTTGTGTCCCTGTTGTGGAAGTTTTGTCAATAACAATAACACTGTAGAGATGTCTGTCTGCAGTTAGTCTGTAGCTAGATCAAACATTTCATGGGGTTCTAGCTACATGATTTCTCCTTGAAGAAGGTGATGTATTATTTAATTTGTAACTAAGTCCTAGGACATCTTGAAGAACAGCATTGTTATTTATCTTTGCTATTCCAGGCAAAAGTCCACTGGTTATGTACGGCACTAGGTTGAGTTTGTGAAAATCTGGCTTGCATACAGTTGATAATGATTTTGGAGTATTTTCAGAGCAGAATTAAACAATTAACTTTTAAATTTGGTTTGAAAGTGTAGTGTGTTTGAAGGAAACCTTTGAGTACGATGTTTGCTGAGCTCGTGCTTGTAATTCTTACACAGTGATTTGATTTGTATTTTTTATTTTTTTAAAAATGCATTTGCTTTAAGATACCAGCCTAGCACAATAAAAATATTTCCTCAGTCGATACCAACACTCCCACTTATTTCTCTAGGGGTAATAAAGGTCTGTTTGCCTGGAATCAGTGCTGAGGTGTGTTACCTCACAATTAGCAAGTGGACTTACTCAGCGTTGCTCTTTACAGCTGTTTGGATGCTGGAGAGTTAAATTGGTTCTGTGTTGACATTTTAAATGTTTCAGCCACCCTATACAAAAATCTGTTGGTGCAATTGGTATGCTGGCTTTTCTGCATTAGTCACATTGTGCAAAGTAGTTTCTGATGGTTTTCTTTGGTAACCTTCATATGGTAAATTAAACCTCGAGTTCCAAGTATCTGATTGTACTGACCTTCACTTCAAGGAGGTTTTTATTTAAGCTTCCAGCCTTCTGTCAGACAGAAAGACGATCACCAGTAAAAATAAAATAAACACCTAGTCTTGCACCCTCTGCTTACTTGAACAGAAGTGTTCATAAATGTATAGCTCTTAGCTGGGCAAATACAGGCAGCCTGCCGACTACATTTACATTTTAAAATTTACAGCAGTGAGGGTCATTCCAATTCAAAAGAGAGTATTGGGAAAATGAGTTGGCAAGCAGAATGACTTTGTAGTGTTTAAAGGAGCTCTGCCAAGAAATTGGCTGAAAAATGCTTGTTGTCTGGTTGCACCTATTGAAATGAGAAGGGAGAGAAGACGTTTGAATTTAGTAGAGTAAAATATATGAGACTCCCTTAGTCAGTGAAGGAACTGCCATATTCTAGCATGTAATTCCTTGTGATCTCTGCCTTGAAAATGCTAATAAAGGGAGAAAAAAATTTGATGACCAATGGCAATCAGGGAGAAAGTGTCTGAGTGATGCAGCCATAAATGACAGTAACTTTTATAGTTACTCTATGGAAGTTCCAAAACCCATGTCCCAAAATGTCAGTTCAGTGTAAGCCATACAGCGATATTCAAAATATGCTGTGAATAGTTCAGGACAATATGAAGGAAAGTCACCCTGGAAATTAGGAGATCCAAATTTAGTGAGAAACCTGGGAGTTTATTTCTCTCACTGTCAATCAAGCAATCATGGGATGCCAGTATTTGTACCAAAGTGTTTGTCTCTTCATCTTGTCTTCTGGCAAGTGAGCTCCAGTGAGCAACACATCCTCAGTATAGTTTGATTTTTCATTAGTGCAGCTGAGGAATGGGGTCTCTGGCTCAATATTTGTATGACACTTGTAACAATAACACAAAGAAACCGTTTGAGCTGTGTGCAGTTCAGATCTTACTTGTAGGAAGTAGAGACTGGAGGTAATTATTTACATTTGTTTTGGATTAGCTGTTTCCTGCCCTTCCTAAAAGAGATAATCCTTCCCTGTTTTTTCTTTTTGTACAGCCATCTGTTTTACTTATTCTTCCACTTTTTAAAAGGGAAAGAAAAAGCTTTACTTTTTGAATGGAAACCTGCATAACATGGCTAAGGAGTGCAGCCTCTTCTTATAACTCATGGTCTACATCCAGATTAATCAAAGGGACCCTGGGGGTAAAAATTCAAGGCTCTTCTGGACTGCAAAAGGTGGTGTGGTCCAGAGGTGAAGTTTCTCCCCAGAAATTTCCCTGCCACAATCCTCTGCCACTTACAGTAAAGGAGATTTAGTTCTAATCTGCTGCTGTGTGATTTGTTTTGTTCTTAATAGGAATTTAGTCTCACATTTTGCTCTGGTTCAGAGATATTTCTATGGTCATACTGGCAAATTGCATACCATAATATTAAATTTTTAGTCAGGATTGGTTTTTTTATTAGTTAAAACAAGGTAGGACATCTCTGTGAAAAGAGTTGATAAAAAACACGTTTTCTTAGCTGTATTGTCCAGTCCTCATGATTTTTATGCTTGAAACAGTTGCAGGCTAATACTTAGCAGTAAATACTAAATCCATGTGTCGTGACTGGCAGATTAAGCACTAGGGATTCCAGTGGAGATTAGACCACACATTTTCAAAGTGCAGATGTCAGTACTATTTTACGTCACAGTGCTGAGTTTAGCTGCCTTATGTTTTGCATATAAACAGGGGCTATTATATCATCCTTTTTTTTTCTCTCTTTTTCTTTTTTTTTTTTTTTTTTGGTGTCCCATTTTCTTGTTTTAGTTGCTTCACAGTGGTGCTTTCGGCACTGTTCGTCCTCACGGAGATCAAGTGATAACTGGTGCAGCACAAACATGAAAGGCAATATAAGGCTGTGAGCCCACTACAGGCGTTAGGCAGGTGGCCTTTGGGTTGAATCTGAGAGAGGAGGAGAAAGAGATGGAGGATTTGAGAGGGAATTGAAGTCAGGCAATTTGTGGCAGAGTAAAAGTAGGGAAGCAGAGATGGAAAAATGAAATGAGACACGATTTTGGGAAAGTTGTGTCATACAGATATGATAATTTTCAGAGCTGCCGCTTTTCAGGTGGGTTGCTCACAGTTTGCTGGGTAATGTTTATGTATTAATATCAGATGCATTTTATGAATATGCTTATGAATCCATGCAGAACAAGTAAAAGTCATAAAAGAAGTATTTCTGACCTTGAAGCCTTTAAAATCAATGTGGGGAGAAGCGAGTTGTGTGCATAAACCCAGCAAAGTGAGAGAATGGATTCACTTTCTCCAGCTAAAAGTAAGAGTGCAGCTAATTCTGAACAGAACTATCCACACATAACTGATCACCACCACTCACTGGTGTTGCAGGATCTGCTGAAGAGGAACAAATGGTGCTAATAAGTCCAGTAATATTATCAACAGACCTGTTGTGTCGCGTACATGTCATTAGTGACTCTTGTTAGCTTTCACTGCGCTCAAGGGATGGAACAGTGTTTAAGGAGAACATGTCTCCTTCTCTCAAAATAACTATTGGCACCATTTTTATCAGACGTTCTTTAATCTATATGCACTGGAGGTGTGCAATTAAAGGTTCCTTGGCCTGTTTCTTTCCTCCAGTGAACCCTGAAAGAAATTAGCTTTTATTATGTAGAATTCTGCATTAATATGATGATTATATTATATTTCATACATCAGGGTTTCTGCTAATTGCCTGCCAGGAATGAATTCCTCTTCTGCACTCTGCCTGTTCTTCGTATGTATTTTGACTTTGGTGAAATCGGGGTTCCTTGGGAGCATCAAGACCAGGTCATAGCTGACATCTGGATACGAAGTAGGTCAGGTCAGTGTAATCTCCAGGAAGCTGATGCAGAGAATTCCCTTGCCTCTCTTGGCAGTGATTTGCTTGCAGACCTGTCATCATTCAGGTTTTTCCTCTGGTTTAGCCTGGCTGGAGCTCTGGGAGTGTTTTATCTTTGTGGTGCAGAGGTGTGGCTTGGCTTTTGGAACTGTCTGGACTTCTTCTGCTCATTAGCTCCTGGCCATTGCAAAGGCTTTGTGTAACACTGGTGCTTTGGCTTTTTCTGTTCTGTAATTGCAGGAGGCTAAGTATTTCACTCCTAAGTTGAAGCACATAACTTTCAGCTTAATGGAAGTTATTTGGGTGAGACACAGTTGTATATGATACAGAGGTCAGACTGGATCAGAGGTTAGAAAGGATGTGTGCCTTGCTATGCAGAAGGAATTTAATGTTTTACAGGTCTGACTCTCAGGCTTCAGGTAGCTGAAGTTAGGATTAATCTCTCTCAAGTGGTCCCTTATGCTCAATCCTTACCATGAGTTCAAGGACAAAGTTAATGTTTTGCCCGTGATTTCTCCAGATTGTCTTCAAAGAATTATTCTTTTCTCCCTGAATGTAAAGGGGAACAACTCTTCCAGCAACTTAACAAAAAATATCTGCCAACCAAGGGAATAAATTAGCAACCAAAGAGATCGAAAAAGCTATTTAACTTTTTCAAACAGAAGACCATGTCTTGCTTATTCCACATTGCTTCAGAAGTTGGACTTTTCTTTTTTCTAGCACTGCAGAAACAATTTTGAATGAATAAGAACCAAATTCTTCACAAGCAGGTGAATCCTCCAACACTGCAATAATGTTGAAGGGATAGGAAACACAATAGTTACAAGTTCTGCCATGTTAAAGCTCTCAGACCTGGTCATCTCTTGCAGTTGTGCCACTTGTAGGAGCTGGAGGACTTCTTGGAATCTACTCTGCTTAAGCTCATGCTTCTGCCTAAACTAGTTTGTTTGGGTTTGTTCGGGAAGTGTGGCAAGGGGATTCTTTTTCTTTACCTGGTCTTCCCAGACTCAAGATTTCTTGCATAAAAAAATGATATTTTAATATTATAAAAGAGCTTTAAAAAAAAGACTCTAAATTTCTCCACTTGTGAGATGCAGTATTTATTTAATCTACTACTTAGAAAGTGATATTTTACACTAGATAGCTCTAGTGCTATGAGCACATTCTTGGGACACAGCCAGACTTCTTGGTTTCCCCACAACATTTACAAATGCACAGAGGAGATCTTTGCATGAATAATACTGGTTTTATCCAAGGCATTGAAGTCCATTTTCTTTCAAGTCTTCTGTATTAGTGTTCTTTAATAATTAGTCAGAGAGGTGAACAGAACTGAGCTGACTGGTGAGTAATAAACTGTAGCTGCTTAAGGAAAAGACACGTGAGTCAGCAGGGACCGAATTGGGACTTCAGGCATGTAAAGCATCCTCTGTGTAGTTCAAGGGAGGGGAGGGAGCAGCAGTAGTGAGCTGTGGCCACCAACTCCTGCCAACAGCAGAGGATGGAGCTGTGCCTGTGAGGCCCTGCTGCAGAGCCAGGTGTGGTGGCACAGCCCGCGGTGGTGGCACGCTGATTGACAAGGCCCTTCCCATTGAGCCCTGGCTGGAGGCGCATCACTGCTGTGCTGTTCCGTGAACGCAGCCGTACTGTCCTGCTGGGACACCCTCTCCTGGGAACCTGTCCTATCCTTCTGATGCATCTGAAGAGACAAAGCTGAAAAAAATGTGCCATTCATTTTGTCTTAATTACACTTTTAAAATTTGTCTGTATATTTATATAATAAACGCAAGTCAAGGAAAGGCGAAAGAAATGGTGCTTTAATGGCAGGAATACTAACCGATTTTGAAGGTGTTAATCTTTCACAGTTTAATTTGTGTTGGGAACTGCTAGTGACCTCAGGGGTTTTTTTGGGTTTTTTTGTTTTTCTTTTTTTTTTTTAAAGCAAGTCAGAATCTTTCCTTATAGTAAAAAAAAAAAAATTCTTGATAAAATATTTTCTTTTGTGGTCATCTCATCAAGTCTCAAGAGCATATTGTGTCCTCTTCAACATTCTCAGTTTTGACTTGGTTCGTTATGAATAAATTTACATGGCTTTTTTTGTGAAATATATCACAGCCCTCTGCAATTTGGTTATGAATAAGCTAGCATCTGCTAAGCAGATTTGCTTTGCAATTTGCCTTGAATGACTGATTGTCTTCAAATGTTGCTGAAGTTAGGCCTAATACTCTGCTGAAGTTAAGGCTGATACTCAATATAACCATGGAATCATAGAATCATTAAGGTTGGAAAAGACCTTCAAAGTCATTGAGTCCAGCCTTTAGGTGATCACCACCGTGTCGACAGCATCATGGCATTCAGTGTCACACCCATTCATTTCCTGAACACCTCCATGCCTTTAAACAAAGGAATGTAATATATATGTATTTTTGTCCTAATTTTTGACTTCTGATTTTGCTGCTTGTCAGTGTTGGGGTAATTTTACTATGTCTGACTATTTAGCCAGCAATCTGAAGGGCTTTTTCTACATTGTGTTAATGTCTTTCCTTCTGCTTAGACTGGATGCCATTATGTGAGTTACATTTGTTTGCTGGGCTCGGGTATCTTTTGTTGTGACTGAGGTCTCTGTGGCATCCATCGTTCATATTACAAAAGACGTGTGAATTAATATTTAGAGAACTTCTTTTCCCAGTGATAATTTCGCCCTGAAATTCAGCTACCACCATATCTAACTGTGCCTTGTGCCATTACCTCATAGCTCAGGTATGCAGGGAAGGAAGGTGTTTCTGTTCTTGGGAACTTGTTTTATTGGGAAAGAGCCTCATCCTGGGAAGGTGCTGGATGTAAGACTGAGTAAACTCAGTTGCACTGGATGGCAAGTTATGTATATCTCAGTCTTTTTTTCTTGACATTACTTTTTTTTTTTTAAAGCGAGGCTCTGGTGATTTATTATCTTTTCACTAGAGTGGTTTCCTGTCCTTGAACCAAACTTTTCACGTGCAAACACTACTGTAAGACATTTCTTTTCAATCAGGTGTGTATTTTTCCGCTGGTGATAGTGACCTTCACACACAAGGTACTGAGTGTCCCTTTTATAGGAACAGTCCTTCAAGGACCATCTCACTGGCCTCATGTTATGTGATTTTCTTTTCATTCACGTACTGCTTCAAGGTGGGATGATTGGTAATAAGCTTCGTGCTACCTCTGATGGCTGTATCAAGTTAAAAGAGACATATTCAGGCTGCATCTTTATTTTACATTAGTCTCATTTCTCATAAGAGCACTTTGCTTGCTTTAGCATTGCCAGGAGCAGCCATCCACTTGTTTTAACTGAAGGCAGTGATTGTGTTGTCTGTACGTTCTGAAACTTCACTGTGTGTGTTTATTCTTTGGTGCTTTTGTATATAATTATAATCTGTGTACTTCCTTCAGTTTCATGACTGTTTAATTCAGTTTGTCTGACAGTAGATTTGCGTTATTTTCTTGCGTAATTCTGAGGAAATTTGCATGATGTAGTACCTTTAATTATTTGAACTTTGTGTACATGTATCTCTTTCTCTATACGTGGTGTTGTCTTTGCTCAGCAAGCAGGGCACTGCATGAATGCTACTCATGCAAAATGTTGTCTCCCAAGCCACTGATCCCTGTTGCTCCTGCCTCAATGCGGTGCATTATTTGCTTGTCTGGATGCTGTGATATAATTACTCTCTTTACCACAGTTAGTGCAAATGACCCCTTATACTAACCATTGCATTACTGTCTTGGGTACTGCTCTTCCCGATTCCCACACTTCTTTGTATTAAGTTCATCCGTGTTTTGTACTTTAGCATTTGCTTTTTCCTCGTTTCCTTACCTTCTGAGGTTCTGCATGAATGAACTCCAAGCTGGTAGCACGCGTCATCTCTGTTTGGATGTGGTATTGCTCACTAGTTTTGCATGTATCTATGCCTCTTTATAATAGAGTTCCTGAGTATTCTTAATTGTTTCCTGCATTTGTATTTCCCCTTATTAATCTATTGCACATTAGTTTATCTTCTTAAGATTTCTTAATAGCATGACTTGGCCATTTCACACAGCTTGGCAACCAACTAAGCTGCTTTTTCTCCAAATGCATTATTACGCTTTGTTGGTATATGACAGAAACTGTGGATTGAAAACACTTCTAGAATTCTATATAGGTGCTCCTGGTTTGTGCTGAAAAATCCAAATGCTGTTTGTTGCCTGTGGCAGCCATTGCCCATTACAGGTGATAATGTGACGGCTTTTATTCAAGTTCTCTCTGTCAAACTTCACTGCAATTTTTCATTGTGATAGAAGGATTTCCAGTTTCTAACTAAATTCTTTTCACGTCTGTCTGCTCAGGGACAGGTCTCTGGTCCATTGTCATGATCACTGTTTGTTCTTCGTGTGTGTGTGCAGGAGGGAGATTCAGTATTTCTAGCTTCTGATATCAGGTATCTGAAGGAGCTAATTCCTTTCTGTCACCAAGTTCACTGCAGGAGAATAAATGGGGATGGAGCCCAGGAGTCTAATGTGAACTTTTCGTCTTTTTCTGTATCTCCCCAGCTCCTCAAGCACTTTTAAAATGGAGAGCTTTCTAGATGTTGCCTCAGATATGAATATGCCATAAAGTCATAGCAGTATAATCATAAAACAGCAAGCTTGAGAAAGTATTATTTTTCCTGTTGGGTTTGTGGTTTTTTTTTATTCTTTTTAGTTAATTAGTTTGAAAATGAGTTGGGCAGAGAGTGGTTACCTCATTAATGAGCACTGGGAGACTTGTGAATGAAAAACTTGATTGAACTGCAAAATTGGTGGTAGTGATGGCCGTCTTCGTTCATGTTCAGTTTTATTATTGCACCTGCACATGGTTTTCCCTCCTCACTTGTACTTTGGCACTTTCTTCTCTGCACACAACAGTCTCGACAGCTTGGATTTAAAAAAAGAATATAAATACCTTCCTTGGTTAGACCAATTGTCTGTGTAGCCCATAGCTCTGTTCCAATAGCCGCAGCAATCCCAGTGTCCACCATCACTGGCGTTGGGATCTTGGAGATACATTCCCGCCTCTTTGTCATTTGTTAATGGACAGATTTTGCAAGAATTTCTTCTTCTTTGCTGTACAATATAATGGTTGAAGTTTATCACTGTTGAACTGCTGTTAGCCTGAGCACCTTCTCTTAAATGATCTGCTTTCTTTTGCATTTGATATAATTTGCAGTGCTCATGTATTTATGACCACCGAGTATTTTAAAAGTCAAATCTTCTTCTGCTCTTACTGGTTATCTATAATGCTGATATCCCACTTGAAAATATTGATCCTAATTCCACAGAAGTGCTGGAACATGGTGTGTATGCTAATCTCCAGAAAGGTCCAGGGTTTCCCAGGGAATTCACCTGAGTGAAAAGCTGTTCAACCTTACTCAGTTGCCCACTTCCCGTTGTGTCCCACTGAGAGGGCTGAGTCTGTAGAGATCCTCCCCTGCTTGTGGTCATGGGCAGAAACGGGAACAGAAGAGATGTTATTTTTACTAAAAGTTTACTTCGTAACCCTTGGCTTGTTTTGAAATTCAAAAGTTAGTTATTTCTAAAAATAATTTCCTATCTTGTAATTAAGCTCTCACCTTAGAGCTCACCTCAGAGATGTTTCTTCTTTTTTCTGTTAAAAAAGAATTGGTTGAATTATGCTGTGATTTTCATCTTGGCAGTATCCTCAAAGAATCTCAATTGATCAGAGATGAGCTTTTTTCCTCCTTCTGGAAATAGATCAAATTTATTTTAATCAAGCAAATTCAATTTTGTTGTTCCTCTTTTTGATCTTAAGAGAGTAGTTTCCATTAATTCAAGTTTGTCTAAACTCTGTGGTTCCCTAGGGCACATACATGACCTTCTGTGCTAGAATTACACTTGTGACTAACCCTAGGAGACTTCCTTGGCCTGAACCTGTTTGTGAAAGTCTCTTCTGAATTCTGTGAGTGATCTGGGTATCAAGATTTTCTGCCCTTCTAGAGATATCCCTCTCATTTTAAATAATATCTCCAATAGTGTATTGGAAATAAACGGAAATTGTCTTCTCTCTAGCTGAAGACATTTGCTTTAACCTAAGCTTTTTCAGTAAATATCTGTGTTTTGTAAAGATGTCTTAGTTAAAGTTAAAAAGCCTTATTGATGTAGCTGCAAAATTTGCACATAGGTGGAAGCAAATGTCCTTCATAATTCTGCATTTGTCCTGCTACATGTACATGAAGAACTATATTTTAAATATATTATTGTAATGCTCTGGATTGTAGAGTGGAGCTTTCTAGTAATCTTATTATGCTAAGGCTTTATCCATGTAAACTGAGATGGTGGTAAAAACCTTAACCTTAAGAAGCTAATTAAGGATAAGAACCTCTTGGTCTTGAAATAAAGAGCAAGGAGCACAGTGCTTGTTCCAGGGAGCTTAGCAGCAAATTTTATATACATAAATCCATTGAAAAATGGATGTACACTGTAAAGTCACAATATGAATTTCTTAGAAAAATTCTTTTCAGAGGTATACAAATATTCCAAAGAGGAGGAACTCTGTAATATATTTACTCTGATTTTTTTGTTTGGTTGGCTTATTGGGGTTTGTTTAGTTTTGTTTTGCTTGATAGAGAAAAAAGTATTTTATGCCTATTACAGAATATTCCCTGGACTTAACTGCTTAGTCCTGTGCAAGCTTTTAATATTGAAGACATTATTTTCAGGTTTGGTCTGTAGCTTGCTTGTTGTCGGAAGAGTTACACACTGTCACATCCCAAAGCATGCTGGCAAAGGCAGGCTTTGGTTTGTACAAATGCCATTGTGTGCACCCTTGAAAACTGCAGGTTTGGGTGGGGTTTTTTGTTAAAATTTCTGTGAATAATCTCGGAAAATCTGAGAAAGCAGAAGAGCCAAAGGGGAGGCCAAGCACAGCTGAAACGATCTTACTGTGACTGAAAGCTGCAAAGATCTGGCTCATCTTAATTATTGAGGGCGAGGGGAGGGTTGAGGTGGCTAAAAGGGTGCTGGTTTTTGGTGTTTGACCTCAAAGCAATTAAAAGCTTTGAGGAAACTTAGAAAATAAATTTTGGCAGCAGCTTTTTGGGAGCATTTGAAATCGACAAATTTTTAGCAGCTGTGTGAGAGAAAAAACATCAAAACTGAAATAGCAGGGACCCAAATTAGCTTGCACTGATGTGCACAAAATACAGAAATGTGCTTTGGAAATGTTACATTGGAAGTAGGTAGCTTTGGGACACCTAAGCTTTCAGTCTTGCGAGGGAAGAGTCAAAGATGATCCCCCATCTGTTGGCCCAAGGATTAAAACTGCAGTGATTATTTGCAGAAATATTCTGCAGTAGCAACCGAGAACTATTGATTATTTCTCACACGTGTCCTGTGGATTCAGAGAGCAAGATGGGCAAATCCTTGTTTTTCTTCTCAGCAGAAATGTCAGGGAACAAACATTGGCTACCTCTACCAGGATTTCTGTTAGCTAGAATAAAAAGCTTTAAGGGAATTGGAAGGCTCTATAAACTAACTAAAAAGAAATGTTAGTTGATTTCTTTGTTTTAAATAAGGTGTGTTTTATAGTTATTATATATGCCCATGCACTGGTACCTTTTTTTTTTTAAAACGGCACATAACAAAGTTGGAAATTGTGTTCAAACAATATTATTCTGGTTGTACATTTTATTACCCTTCCATTTTCCTCTGCTGTTACTCACACTTCAAAGAAAGAGATTATATTAATTAGTCGATGGTATGTAACGGAGGTATTCATGGTGTGGAAGTTAAAGGTAACCCTAGAACTGATTTTTAGGTTATCATCTTTATTATTTCACGCAGTTTGTGTACAATAATGGACAATAACACATTAGAAAATTATGCTTAAATTTTCTTCAAAGTTTTAAAAAAGTATGTAGTGCTTTTCCATCAATTAGCAGCAGGAGAGCAAATTATAGTTATATTAAACTGTGCATGCTATATAAATCGCAAATCTTGTTAGCAAAGAATTAGCATCATAACTGGTAATTTAAAAATTGCCTTTAGCTCTGAATAAGGAATGGCCATGTACATATTTTAATGGTATTGAAGAAGTAAAAATAGATCTCTCTGGAAGAGCCTTTCCGGTGGTAGTGAAATCAATTATGTGCTCTTTTATGAAGCAGTAGTGTCTGTATTAGTTGTGTAATGGTAATGTGCTATAGAAAAGACTGACTGTCTTTTCCTTGATTCATGGCATTGATTCTAGTAAAAAAAAAAAAATTCAGTTTTTTTTTAATAATGGAAAGGCTGGATTGTATCACCAAAGGACATAGACATCTAGTTTTCTCACTTTTGTTGGCTCTTCAGGTACAGATGCATGAAAACTGCATGACTTCTCAGATGTGGATTAATAATAAGGAAGTCAAGGAGATTTTTTTTTTTCCCCCCTCCAGCATATCAAATATGTTTGGTATGTTTCTGAGACAACAGACAAATTGCTGAGTTGCACGCTCCAAGACTTTCCTCCTGCTGGCTAATGAAGTAGAACAAGACATAGAAGAAAAATACACCTTTTTTATTGGTTTGCTGTATCTCATTAATTATCTTGTAGATTCTTTCAGTGTACTGACAACCTCAAAATGGGGCCTATGCAAACAGTAAAATGTGGTTTGCAATGTATGTTGGGTTTTGGGGGGTTTTTTTTTTGGTTTTGTTTTGGTTTTTGTTTGGTTTTGTTTTCATTTTTTTTTCCTGGGAGGGCTCGAGAGTAGCATTATGCATATCATTAATACAAGTTAAAGACAGCCTACTTACAGTGATGACATTCCCTTCTAATATTCCCTTTATGGTTATACTCAGTCAGTCTTATTTTCTTGCTGGCCTCATGTCCGTCCTTGTCTCCTCCTAACAACAGATGGAAAATATTATATGAAGAACACCTTTATCTTAAAAAATGATTTAATTTAGGGTGAGTCTTAGCATGTTGTATATTCTTTTATGCAGGTACTTACGGAGGTCAGTTTATGCTGTTGTATACTTTGAGGTCTTTGAAAGCATTTTAAGACTGTCCTCCCTCACTACTACTGGTAGCTTTGGTCCAAGAGAAATATGTTATGCAAGTATTTTGCTGCTCTTTTGTGATAATGCTGATAATTACTACTTAAAGACTCTTCCCAATTTGTTGCAGTAAGCCTTGATCAAAGACTGATATAAACAGACATTATGGCTGGGCACTTGTGATTATTAATCTCTTATAACTTAGAGGACTCAATTAGAAGAGAAGAACACATAATGATTGTGTGCAATGCAGAAGAATAAACCAAATAATTTCCACAACCTCTTTAATTTTTAAGATACTTTCCATTTGGTTAACAGATGTGTTCTGTGTTCTTCAAGCTATTTCACATTCTGTTTATACATTTTTAATGTTTCTGTAAGCCACAATGTGTAGGCATTAGATGCAAAATTCAAATTCATGTTCTGGATGGCTTTAAAGGAAGAACCGCTATTTTTCATGTCTCTCTTTCTTTGTTGTTTTCACTCTACCTGTTTGTTTTGTCCTTTGGAAGGTGTTTAATGCAGCCTTTGGAGGGATGAGAGATAGCTGTGAAGAAAGATTAACCTTACAGTGACTTGGACCTGTTTTCTTTGTCAGCGATAAAGAGGTCCGTAACACAGACTATTCCTGCTAGAATTTGTGAGGTTTAGTGGGGGATGATGAGAGGAAAAAATCTCCCTGATATTGTATCGATCCCAGACAGCCATAATGTGTTGCACAGGGTGTATGGTATTCCAGAGCAGAAACTATATTCTTAATAGATCCTTTGAGGAAAAAAATAGATATTTTAAATACCTTGTTACTATATGCCTTGCATTTTCTGGTGTACATGGCTGTGATGTATGAAGTCAGCTCTTGGTATGAAGTTGTGGGACCCAGTAGAGCTTTCCTGAAGCAGCATACAAGAAAAATCTGGTGATGTTGGAAAAGACGTAAATTCTTAGGCTTCGAAAGTAAGTGGATTTTGAATACTAAATCAGGTTGGAACAGTTTGGATTAGGCTAAGTTAACTTCAACATATTCTGTAAAAACTGTTTAAGAATCTATTTGCAATTGGGGAAAGTTGTCTTTAAACGTACCTTTTTCTATTGTTACCTGTAGTTGTGATAGCTCATGTTCTCTGAGGCCTTCGTGCTCCCCTCTGGCTTGCAGTAGGATTTCTGTGTTCTGTGCCCAGGTTCCCTGGGCATGCAGACTCCTGGGCTGAGCACCAAGGAGGGATGTGTAGGAGACAGTTGCAACATCTTCTGCAAAATAATGTGAGAGGGGTTTACTTGTTTTTTTGAGTCAGGCAGAGGAGGGGGAGAATTAGTATAAAAATAATCCAGCCTGTGCTGTACCTGTTTTGTATGAATTTGTTCTCTTTGCTATCTGTTGCATTAGACAGGTATGTCTACTACAAAATTTGAGATCTCCACCAACTAAGAATTCCACAAGCACCACTGATCCTAAATTACATTGAACTCTGATTATCACACTGTTTAATAGTAAACACTTTGGACCAAAATCACGAAGTTGTCTAACTCACAGAGGCATAAATGGAACTTTAGTATTAAAATATTTTTCTGGGTTAAGGTACTTTTCTGTGCTAGATAGCAAGCGTATAACTTATATTTTTGTTATTTTTTTACTTTTAAGTGTCAGAGCAAATGTTGATAAAGGATCCTCATTCAAACCACAGATAGTTTTTCTTCAATTTTTTTTCCCCCTGAAATTCTCAGCTCTAGGTCACTTCTAAAATATCATCATCACTGCATTCCCACCAAGTACCTCATCTCTTGGTCCACCTCTTATTGTGTTTTGTTTTCAGTTGATGAGCAAGACCCAAAACTGAGCACAGGCGCAGCCCTACATCGCTCCTCAGGCGGAGCAGCCGGGGCTTGCAGGAGGTCTGTGGGGTCACCTCACAGTGATGCCTTAGGATTTTAGCTTTTATATTTTCATATATTTGTAATCCTGCAATTCTTTAATATATAACTCTGAGCTCCATATAGAGTGTTAGCTACTGCTTTTCCCATTTTTGTCAGACGCAACAATTCCTCTCTAGGCCTGAGAATCAAGGACACCTCACTGTCCCAGGCCCTGAGAAATGTAAACAAAAGTGAGTTGAGGGGAGCAAACTGGGAGAATGGGACTGCACTGCCTGAACCTGTAATTGGACAATTAACCTCTGATTGCAAATGGACAAAACTTATATCTGTCCGAAAAACATGTGACTGTGTCCATCCTGGGTGCGGCCTGTGTGAGACTCCCGCACTGCCCAAGGTGTGCGCTGTGAAGGCCTTTCAATAAATCCCTCCCCTTTATCCGTTCACTCTGTCCAGCCTCTGTTCCAGGTTAGCCTCTACAAGGCATCGACAGCCCGGCAGAGGCAGCGCTCCCGGCGTGCGGCCCGTCAACGACGGCGCGTGCTGGGCTCTCTCCTGGAGCAGCATGGACTTGCCATTGCACTCGGGCACTTCTCAGTCACATTGCTCTCAGAAGTGGTCCCATCACGGTGATTTTCTTTTCCAAGTATCCCACCTTTCAGCGTGTGACTGCTCCTGGAACATCTAATGATGTGGAGCATGATTGATGAGCCCTCTCTAGAGCCATGTTCCTGCGATGTAGATGATGAGAGTAGATTTCTTTATTGCTTTCTAACTTCATCTATGAACTCATCACACAGAGCTACACTATTTGGGGTATGTTCTTTTTTACCTAATTTTTTCCCCTTTTTGTTTCTTGAGCAGCGGTGTCTTTGTGTGGTTGTGGCATTTTGTTGAGGTTTTTTTTGACTACTTGTTTATTTTAATCTAGTCAGACTAGATTAAAGGGGAAAACGAATGGGAGAAGGTTGAATAAGTTGAATAAAGTGATTTGAGAACTGCTAGAAAATATGGAGGAGGTGAGTGGCTTTTGCTTCTTTGTGGGTCGTCAGTTCTCCCAAGACAAGTGTAGCTATGTATGTTTCTTCCCATACGATTTCTTTTGAACTACTTTAAATTTACTGAAAGCATTAGCCACAAGAATAAGTTGACCTTCTAGATCATCAGTGTTATGACACTGTTAATTTATAATCCCACAGTAAGAAACTGAGGCAAGGAAGTTTGAGTGATACTGGCAAGGACAGACTGGCATGGGCAGTTTTGGTTACTGGTCTGCAGCTTGGGCTCATTGTCCCTTCTGAAGAACTCTTGTATGGTAGTTACCCAGTGATCTTTTGTTTTAAAAAAAGCATGTTTAATTCTACTGAAGGTTAATAAAGCCTTTTCTATTTGCTGAGTTAAAAAAAAAAAGGAAAAAAAAGAAAAGAAAGCATAACAGATGACTGTATTGGCACACGTACATTATAGCTGCTTTGACATTTATGTTTTCCATACTGATAGATGAATGATTTCTGTGCAAGTAAATCAATTGCACCAGAAGTAGTAGCACCAGGGTCGTCTTCCTGGTCTAAAACAAAAGAGGTTTTGAAATATTTTGAAATACGATTTAACATGTTTCTCTTCTAGAAGAATTCAGTGGAGTTTTTTGCTCCTAAAACACATAACAATTTTGCAACCTGGTGTTTAATGTAAACATTCATTCAAATTTCAAGGACCTGCCGACATTACTTCTGAAGAGTAAATTGAGAAATTCACTGATTTTCTTTCCAGGTATTTAGTGTTCCCTTCTTTTCTAACCCCACTTTCTTCTGCTGATTTCTGAATATTGTAATCCAGACTTCACCGCAACATTCAGTCAAATTATTGTAACTTGTAATGTTTTTCTGCCAGCAGATAGCAATCATTTGTTGTTCTTATCATAGTTGTTTTCTTAGGTAATGCATATTTTAAAACATTTTCTTGAAATCAATTATAAAACGAAAAAGGAAATAGTGTAGAAAGAATGTGCTTGGAATCATAAACATCTTAGAAATAATTAGGTAATTCAGTGATTAATTTCATGATTGACAGTCAGGAAAAAACATTAGTATGTGTTATGACAGAGTTTGTAGGAAAGGTATTTAAAGAGATTTTGAAAAATCTATACCAGTACTTTTGATGAAAAATTTTGCCTTCACACTACAATTTGAATAGCAAAACATTTATTTGGTTTTGCTGGCCCCCTGTGGATTCCCAAATGATTATTCCATCTTCCCTAACTGTGAAGCCGTATGAAATGCTATTATTATAACAATCTACTGTTACAAAATAGCAGTGACTAATATGTAAACTCAAGCATACAGTGAATTTATAGAATACAGTCTTAAATCTGTAAGCTCGATATGGTCTTTAGGGAATCTGTCCTTTGAGACAACAGTGGACTTAAACTGAATATAAAAATACCTACAGCTCTGAGGTTCCTCTTCATCTGTCCTGACCCAGGTGCTGGATTTGGAATAGATCTTATCAGACTGCTGTAACATTTCTGCTTTGGGAAGGTCTGTACTGAACGATGGGATTCAGTTGCTTCAGTATAGGTGTCTAATGCTATTTCACACGTTCTGGGACAGAAAAAACACGTGTAGGTATGACACAGCCCTCTTGGAAAGTCAGCTAGGGACCAAGGCTTGTAAACTGGTGGTAGACACTTGTGTTCAGGTAGCTAATGTTCAGCTATTTTGTCCAGAGTATTAGTCAGAACAAAGATTGTTAATGGGAAATAGCCGACCAAAAAATCCAAGCTGATCAGTCAGCTTTGGAAGACTTTTAACAACAGGCAGCGCTGATCTGAGAAGATGAAACGTAGATTTTGATGCCTTCTCTGGAGGGGGAAAGGAAAGGGTAAAAGGACAAAGAAAGGCCTTTAATAATTATTTTTAAAAGAGGCATTTTCCTCATTGAAGTGTTTGTTTTATTCACCTTTACTTAAGGTTTCCCATATCAAAACATGGCTATGGGAAGGGAAAATGCATGGAAATCAGTAGGAGTTCTGCTGATTTCAAGGAAGAAAGCTTTGATCACTAGATATTAACTATCCCACCTAGAAGAAGTCTGTCCATTGCTCTAACTTGTGTGCCCTCATGAGGTATCTTTCATTGCCTCTGTACCCATAAAACTGGAGGCTTTCAGACGAGACATTTACAAGTGTATCTCTCTCTATATAGAACTGACATCTCTATGACACCTTTCTTTCAGGTAATGTTTGTTCTGGCACCTTTTTGCTCTGCTTTCTCCCGTAGTGTGCTGGTTTGGGGCTCTGGGAGGCTAGTTTCTCTCTTCCAGAGATGGCTGGATTTCAATATGCTGTGAGAATATAGACACTAAAGCATTCGGGGTAAAGATAAATAAATCATAAATTAATGTATATTATTAATGTTCTCTTGGAAGACTGCTCAATAATGCGAAGTTCTACTAGTGAGAATCTGCAGTGTTGAAGATTATGAGAATATCTGAATATCTGTCTTGCACATTTAAGTATGGGTTTTTAAATAACTATTTTCCACACTAGCTAAATGTTACCAGTCAGGGAAGTGACATAAAAGAATGATTCTTAAACTAATGCTCTTTACAGTTTTCCCGTGCATTCTGTATCATGGAAATCTCTTCGAAATAAGTACTGCGGCTTTTAAAAACTCTCCTTTACGGACATACTATTTTCTGAATTAACCTTCCGCAAAATCTTTTGTCTCTGTAAAAGCGAAGGCAATGCAGCTTTTTGTGTGGCCTGTTCCAAGCGTGGCCTCGCTGGCAGCCATAAGGCAATTTCTGAAGGGAGCTGACACCAAAAGCAATGAGCTGCCTTGTGTTGTTCCTGTTATTTACAACCTTTAATTCAAAGGCGTTGCAATAAGGAAGTGATACCATCAGCTCAAATAGAATTTTGCTTATTCCCTCCTTAGAAGTGTCATTGACCTGTGGGGAAACTATGGGATGCCCAGGCAGTTGCAATACAACACACTCAAAGGCCAGAGTAGTAAAACATATTATTAAACATCAAAGAATACATTTAGGCATTGGGATGCAGAAAAGGTGCCTTGTTTTCCAGACTCAGATTGAAGAGAACAGAAAGCAGCACACCGATCTATGGCAGAGACATAGATCAATGAAGGACGCTTTTAAAAAATGTATACATCTGGAAATCCTTTAAAATGCCTTTTGGAGGGCTGGAAGAGATAGCAATTAATTTTGCATTGACTGCTTGTAAAATACACAATTAAGCGAGTGTCTTCAGCCCCCAGGTGATTAAGACTGAGGAACTGGAACGGGTACGGATCCAGGGCCATTATCCTGTCAGCAGTGGCAGGAGCAGAACCTGTGCAGGGCGTCCACATCAACACTGAGCTTGTGGGAGGAAATTTCCAGTTACAGAACTGGAGCACAGTTCCATTTTTACTGAAACCTCCCAGGGGATTGTATTCTACTTCCTAAGGGATGAGTCTGGGATTATGGATATGAGACAGTTTTATTAATTGAACAATAGCAAAAATAGTCTGCCATTCTTACTTTGGGTTCAATAAAAGGGCTTGTTTTGTATATTATTTGATGCCCAAAACATGCTAAGTGCAATGGTGAAAATAACTAGCAGTCAAAGATTTTATAACAATGATAGGTCTTGACACAGTAGGTAAGAATAGCTCCAGCAGAAGAGAGAGTAATTGAGAATAAGGTTTTCAAACTACTCATTGGTGCATGAATTCTTTTTTTTCAGGATGGAAGGAAGAATGGTTTATATGTTAGGTGGTGAACGAAACCTTGGGATTTTAATGAGGTCCAGACTTTTTCAGACAGAGGAAGAGCAAAAGTTCTGCTTTTGGTGTTATTTCTGGATCACTATCAGTAGTGCAACATCCTAGTTAAAGGCAAGACTAACTTCTAACAGTGCTGCTGCTTTATTAGTAAAAAAGTTTGTAGTTTCACAGCAGTGAATGACAACCAAATTTTGCTGGTCAAGGTCTTAAATGCTGTTTTCTCAGTTCTAACTAAACTTCTTATTTCGATTCATGAGTGTCATGCCAACTTCTTTCTTAAACTCTAATTTCTTCTTGATTTTTTTCCAAGGAGCACACTTGAATAGAAACAGATGGCACCTGATACTGTCAAACATGAGGGCTTTTCTATAAGTGATTTATAGCTGTCTCTTTCTGTATTTTGAGCATGTAGCTTTGCAATTCAGATATTATATAGATTAAGAGCTTTGCCTCAAGATCTGCTGCATGACCACGCTGCTCTAACCACTGTGCAAGTTTGTGCAAGGATACAGTTGCTCTTTTGAAGTTAAAAAGTTTTTTGCTATACATAGCTTGTTTCAGCAAATGGAACATCATATGTCATATAACACATAGGTGAGTGTTTGTCTTGGTTTATGCTGTTTCCATAGCTTTTATAATCTTTTCACAGTTTAATTTTACCTTCGCTGTCTAAAGTCATGCAACTCAGTAACAGTTGTGCCTGCACTAAATGGCTGAGTTAAAAGGCACTATTAATGCTTGGGCAACTCACAGGGGTGTATGCACATGTTCTTCTATTTGGATTGCATTAAATGAGTTTTCAGAACCATATGGCAACGTACCTTAACTATTCTTTCTGAAAGAGTCTAACTGTTGCAGCCTTCTGTTCTAATTAGTTACGTCTTCTGAGCTTTACCAATTCGCTGGAAAAACTCCACGCTTAATATTGCTTAAATTTTACCCAAATGCCTTTTGTTCTTGTGGGTGTATTTTAATACTGTGCCTGTGAAATGCAGATAGCTTCTTAGTTACTTGCTTTACTTTTAAGATCTCCCCAGACAATACATCACTATTTGGAAACAGTTACTATTGTTTATTACAGTGAGACGTATTTCTCCTAAATAGCTGGGATTTTATAGGTTGTAGAAGTCATACTAATATTCCTTCTTTGAAACAAGAAGGAGATGGCAGAACTGCAGTGAAATATATTATCTATGTCCATTCCACTCCCTTGGGGACAGGGAAAAGTGTAACACGTGGGTTTCAAGTGGGAGTGTGCTAGCCCATCATTTCCAGGTGTTTGAATATTCTTCTGGAATACGTTCTTTGTAAAGGGCTTAATGTTATATAAAGGATTTGTCATTTATTTAACTGTTTTTTAAAACCGTCAAATAATTCTCACTACATGAGTGAGTTATAATAGGGTTTTACAAACACAGCAGCATGTTCTCGACCACTGAGGTGAATGCTGCATGCATTTTTCATTAGCAACTGGGATAATATTGGTGAGGTTTGTACTATTCAGCCTATTAAAGGTGGAACTGTGGCTGCACTGTGTGTAAATTTGAACATGCATCTTAAATGGGAGTATCAAATGTATTGGTTTTGTTATCCAAAACAGTTCAGAAAATGGAAGAAGCACTATAAGCTGGTTAGCATGAACATATGAAGACAGGTAACTCTTTTTTTAGAAATTTGTAGGCTCTTTGTGTGTAGAAAAGAGGAAAACACCTACCACAGACCTTTTCATCAGTATAAGGAAAACTCCATTCTCTTGTTCCCAAAGGCACTGTGCAAGTAAGAATAATATAAGCTGTAATATCAAATCAATCACATTTACATTTCAAAAGCATCCTTTGTAAAAGTGCCCCAGAGGGCTGAATTCTGCTAATAAAAACACAAATAAAATAAAATATTTAACAAACTATATCAAGCACAGGTAGGTTGTGCGTGTTTTGTACATCTGACCTTAAAAATGAACAGGAAATCAGAATTTTTAAAAAAAAAAAGTTTTAAAAATCCAGTGTCTAAAGGTAAGGACCAAAGAATACAAACACACAGAGCATGGAATCCCTAATATCTGCTCATGATTGGAGAGGAAAGCTGCTGAGGCTGAACAGAGATAGCGGCCTGAACAAGAGAGGAAAAAATGGTCATATGGGTGTGAAACTCCATGACATTGCATTGAAGAGTAGATGTGTTGCCCAAAAAAAAAAAAAATAGAGCCTTCTTAATTGATTGTTTGATATAAGACTAAAGTTGTAGGATCAGACACTCAAAATTCAAACATTTTCTTAAATTTATTCCCACATTGTCACAACTGGGTTGTACTTTCAGTCAGGCTTTGAAAGGGAATGAATAAAGAGTGGAGATTTATGTTTAAAGTGGCTTGCAGGGGCAGGTGGCCTTGGATGGCCTTTGATCCAAGGATGTTGTAAGCTGACCTTTTATCATAAACATTTTTATGCTTTTCTTTAGCATCAAAAAGGTTCTTTTTAAAGGGTTTAAAATAGGACAGACGCACACGCTCATGTGTAATGTTAATGTCTCTCATAACTTCTTCAGAGCCTTTTGGGTTGCTCTTCAGGTGACTTTATTTAAAGATTTTTTTTTTCTTTTTATGTTGGAATGCAGTATTTTTTTGCCCTGTATTGTTGCTAATAGATATTGTTCTGAATTGGACCAAAACTGTTGCTGCCAATGGGGAAGCAGAAGTTGCCCTTCATCTGGGAATATTGTTATGAAACAGAGATGCTCTTTTACAGAACAGATGGTAGAGTGATAGCAGCTTCCACTTCAAACACGAGCAGGCACAGGGTGCACGTGGGCAGAAGGTTTTGTTGCAAATGATTTTATGTAGCCTTGGATATACAGGTGAGAGCAAGTAGATGGGGTACTGGAGCAGTAAGAGAAGGCTGTATTTGAAGCACTGGATATTGTCACGAAATCTCTGGCATTCAAGTTCAGAGTAAAAGCCAAAAAAAATCTTCTAAGTGTCACCTAGAAAGAAGCTTGGTACTCTGAGTAAAGAAAGTATCTCCTTTTACTTTAATTTCTGTTGCATTTGAGGCAAATCTGTGTGTTTGGGTTTGGTTTGTTGTTTGTTTTTTATTTTGTGGGGGGTTGTTTTGTTTATGGTTTTTTAATTCATTGGGGGGGTTCTTGGGTTTTGGTGGGTTTTTTTTGTTCTTTTTATTATCAGACAGAATTGCATGAGATACTTGGTTCTATCATAAATTCCTCATCCTAATCAGAATAAACTGCAGGGCTCCTGAGCTGGCTGATGAATTCTGTCAGAAAGAATTATCAGAAATATGAATTCTGTTAATTTGCTACTGTGTCTCAGTTGTTGCTGTAAACAAAACCCTTAGACTTTCTCCATGGAAGCATTTGGTTCCTGATGGCAGGTAATGTATTTATGTAAAAGCCTTCTGACTTGTGCTGGTCCATGATAAGGTTTGGACTTGGTGGCTGTGTGGTGCCACTGCTGACAGGAGTCTGAGCACTTTCCTTGTGACCTTTGCAGACTTTCAAACACCCTTTCCTTGACTCCTTTGTCCCACGGACATATCACTGCCTGACCCTCGTAATGAATTCACTGTTCTGGAAGCAATGAGAACAGACACCAACAGACTATCTAAAGTGACTTTCTTAATGAGTAAAAAGTCATTCCATCAATAATGAATTCATACAACGTGCTTGCCTCAGGATGGGACTCCTGTGTCATTGTGTGTATCCCTCCCTCCTTCCACACCACAATATCTCTTGCTTTTCTGGCTGCTTCCTCATAACCTTTATAAAAGAGCATCTCCTGGCCGTACTTCTGACTTTTTCCTTGATGCTCTCTAGTTCTTTTCCTTTGTAGCAGGGCTTTCTCAAATCTGTGCCATGAGAGATCCTGAGCCCCAGGAAGCCTGGGTGCCTGGCTAGTCTGTGTGTATTGGTATGGACCAGAAGTGCAGTGAGCATAGATACCTTTTGAGTATACCCTGTCAAGATGATTTTCATGAAACTTGCAAGGAAATCTGACTATTGAAAGTGCTGAATAGACAGGCAGGTTAGAGGTGCCTGTGACTTCTTTTCTTAGAACAGCACACTAAAAATAACAAATGAGACGGACAATGCTAGAAAAATACTGGAATGCTGCTCACTACCTGTGATGGCCCTTAGCTGAATCTCGTGTTAGTGCAGACTCAATCAGTTCCTGTTTGTTTCATGCAAGCATTAGGTGCCTTCTGTACTCGTCAGGGCTTTAGTGGCCGACCTGCTTTTGCAACTGATGGTTTCACAGGAAGGGCAGAGCTAGGCAGGACTCACAAGTTTTCTTTATGTTTAGGCAGACAGATCAGGTGTGAATATAATGGCACACAGGGTCACAACAACCCCATGCAGCACTACAGGCTTGGGGAGGAGTGCCTGGAAAGGTCCCTGGTGTGAAAGGACCTGGAGATGTTGATTGTCAGCTGGCTGAACATGAGCCAGTGTGTGTCCAGGTGGCCAAAAAGGCCGCCAGCATCCTGGCCTGTGTCAGCAAGAGTGTGACCAGCAGGACCAGGGCAGTGATTGTTCCCCTGTACGCAGCACTGGTGAGGCCAGAGCTCGAATCCTGTGTCCAGTTTTGGATCCCTCACTACAAGAAAGATATTGAGGGGCTGGAGTGTGTCCAGAGAAGGGATGAAGCTGGTGAAGGGTCAGGAGAGTGAGTCCTGTGAGGAGTGGCTGGCGGGGCTGGACGTTTTTAAAAAGTCGTGGCTGTTGCACTTAGGGACATGATTTAATGGTGGACTTGGCAGAGTCAGATTAGTGGTTGGACCTGATGATCCTAAAGGTCTGTTCCAATTGAAACATTGATGTGATTCTATAAACTGATTGCCAGGTAATGGTTGTCCTTCTCTCCAGGCATCCCTTCCTTTCCCCTACTGCATGCGTGAACTTCCTTCTCTGTTTTTTGATGGTATCCTAAATTCACGTGTCAGCTTCTTTCTTCCTCAAGCTATCTTTCAGCCTGGTTTGCTTTTTACCCTTTCTTTTATTTGCATGTACGTGTGCAAATTCACAATGGACATTACCAGCAAATCTGTGCCCCTTCCTTCTGGAGATGATGTTTCATTTGTATCATGGCTTTGCCCCCAGGAGTTCTCACCCTGAGTATGTGCGCCACTGCTGTCAGCTCAAACACAGACCATTAGCAGAAGGGAGCTTTTTACCCTGGAGTCCTCTGTTGGTGTCTTACAGTGTTCTAAACAACATCAACCTGTAGTTTGTCTGTCTGTGTTTGGGTCTGTGGAATATGAAATGTTAAGGCCCATTAAGTTTTTGCAGCAATTGGATTTTTTGCTGGAAGTGGTCTTGGGTATTTTAAGCAATATAAGGATGAGTATAAATTGAGTGGCATTTCAAAGTTTTCTTTCACTTGAATTCTCATCTCAATTGAATTGCAGTGAAATTGTAGCAAAACATTTCATCTAATTGTTAAATAGTTCAGAGGCAGAGCTCTGTTTTAAATGAAATTTGCAGGATATGACAGCTCATAAAACAATCTTAGTAGGGGTGAGGCAGATTTCACTGGCAGTCTTCCTGTGATTTGTAAAAAATTCAGTGATTGGTTTTGAAACAATTAGAACCAATTGATCAGAAGTTACTGTCCACAAAAGACAGGGTTTTGTCCGAAATTAATAAGAAAATAAAAAAGTGTCAGAGGATAGTGTTTCCTTCAATTTATCTTGCTTTATAGGAATATTATAGCCTTTTCCACTTCCCCTGCAATTTCTGTCTGGTATATATTTTCAAACCAGTGACGTTTTGGAACAGCTTTTAAAACTGCAGTGATGAAAAGTGGTGTTACGAGGTTGGAAGGGGTGCCCACCTGAGTCAACCCATTTCAGGGTGACATCTTCAGAGTCAGTCTGCTGTGCTCACCTCATGTTTGCAGATTAAATACATCTATACCAGAAAAATACTCACTATCATTTAGCAAAGCATTTCAGTCATGAGAGTTTCTACAAGGGAGGTGAATTGGTCTTTGACTTCTGAAATAAATGAGTTTGCTTGCTTGCTGGATGCTGTTTTTACTAGCAAACTCAAGCCTTTTAGAGGGAGAGCTGTCTTGAAGTATGGTCTGAAATATGTACACATTTTAATAGTGTATTTTACCCATAGGTTGCTTTCTTTTTGCTTGAACTGTTTTGTTCGTGTGCATTAACTTGACATTTGCATCTAAATACTCTGTAACTGGAGAAAATAGGATCAAGTGGATGGTGAAAAATCAAGAGATGTAGATTTGGCCCAAACCTTGTCTTTTTTTTACACTTCTCTCTATACCATAGGGGGCAGGATGAGGAGAAAAAACACTGGCACTGTGTGCATCTTTAACAAACTTGGGAATGAAAAAATTTCAATGGAGAATCTGTATGTTTTAAGGGTATGGAAACATATCCTTACTTTTTCAATAAGGGATGCATTTGAGGTAATTTACTCTTATCTCAAGTAATGTGAAGTACGTGAAAGAGAAATGAACGGATATTAATTTCAGAACTTATCTTTTATCTGCTAACAATATCCAAGGGTTTCTCTGAATGGTTGAAGTGTTAAGCGGTTCAGGAGCTTGCCTTGCTCTTTCTTTGCTAGCTAAATATAATTTGAGTATTTATGAAAGGAATATTGTCCTGCATGATAGATATTTACCCTCATTTTTTGCTGTTTATTTACCAGTCAATAGTGTTATTATAAAGCCAGAAATTCTTGACCTTGAAAAATATAAACTGTGTTTTAAATGTTTGTCATCTTGCTGATAAAAAACTAGGGGATAGTTCCCAGCAAATTTATAACAGGATGCTGTTTGAATTAAGTAATTTCAGACTCTGGGCCAAATTAAGTTTCAGTGAAGCGGGTACAGTTTGCAGAAGTGTACGGGTCCGTGATGGTTGTGACACTTCAGTTATTCTGAACATGGTACAGATGGGCTCCAGGCAGAAACTTAGGAACAGTTCTTGACTCCAGATCAGCATTCAGATTCTAAGCAGTCACTGCTTTGGCCTGAATTCAAGCCACAGAAGGTGAGAAACTGAGGACCCTGGATCCCTTATGTATCTTTCATTTGGGATTGTTTGAGTTCTGCTAATGGTTGTACTGCAGAGACAACTTGCCAGTCTCAGGCTGGAGAAGGAGACTAACACGTACAGCAGAGTTGTGGGCTGGTCTACAGTGTTTGTCTTGCATTTGAACACAGATCAGTCTCCAGTTTCTCTGGTGTGCAGGTGTACTTCAGGAAACTTATTGTTTGCCTTTTTTGAGTGCTCCAATTTTTGAGATGCTGGGAAAAAAGAAAGCTCAGTCATATAGATTTAGTTTAAAAGCAGCATGTGTCTACAAATACCTGATTCTAGCTGCTCTGGGAAGGGTGCATGAGGTGCTTTTTGTGATTAAATCCAGCGTAAACAGTGAAGAAGGCTGAAACAGGGCTTATGGTGGCTGTAGTTGGGCTGCAGGAGAGCGTGTGGGAATTGGAGTACGTTGCTAACGTGGTAGCTTTTGCTACAAGGGCAGATCATTCCCAAAGGCAGATGATGATAGTGCATCTTTAAGGCATCTAAATGGTTTTGCAATTTCTAATCCCAGCCCGTTTGCCACAGTTTAGTGCTGTGTCAGGTTCAGCAGCACTCAAAGACAGCTAATAAGGGCTTTTATGCATAGTGGTGAACAGTTATTGAAATGTTAGTGGGACTTGTGTGTCAAGGGTGTGCAGTCTAGTCCTGTTTCTATTTAAATCACAAGATATGAAACTAAGTGATGTGTAGAGGGGTCTGGTTTGCAGGAAGGGGATGGCCTTCCTTATCAGCAGAGCAGATGAATCATCTTTGCTGTGGGACTTATTGTAGTAATGTGATTAATACCATGTAGTCTGGAGAAATTCGTGCAGATGCATCTGTTTAAAGGAAAAAAAAGCCTGACCCCACCGTCAGCATATCAGTACGTTTCTGAGTAATTTCTTTATTTTCTTTTTCATTCATCATCAGTTTGATGAATCTGAGAATCTGATACTGGTCTAAGAAGACAGAATTTGTGCATAGCAGGTTGGTAACTGATTCACACAGCTGCAGTTTTTAGTATATCTGTAGGATTTAAATACAGCAAATAATTCTGCATGGCTGCATGCCTTTACATTTTGTGTTGTGCTGCCCCATATCAGTGTATGCATTATAGCCCTTTGATTTCTTAGTTTCAGAAGTAAATTGATCAGGGTGCCAGTATGCCCAGCCCACAGTGCATGGCACACCATTTGCTTTCTCTTTAGTTTTCAGAAGCTTAAGCAGGAATCGTTGCCTTGATAGTCTGCACTGCTGTTTGTAGAGAGTACTGCTTTTGATTTTTAAGGCTAAAGAACCAGAAGCTATGAGGGAGCTCTGTGACAAAAAACAAACATGGAAATTTCTGCAGTGGCAATAGAGAGGGTGTGTTCTCAAAGTAACTAATAGAAGGTTGGTTCTTGTACCTTGGCAATAATGACCTTTAAAGGAATGCTGAATCATTTTACAGAGATCCTCGTTACAGCTTATGAGAAGGACATGACATTTCATCCTCTTTGTGATTCACCAAATTTTAATTTACCAAAGGCAATTTACAACTTTGTTCACCTCCAGTGGAAACATACACAGAAAACACTGCACAGGAACTAATTCCACACTGAGGAACACACAGCCCCAGCAAGCAATATTCATTCCTGATATCACACCTTCCTTCCAAATATAAGATGCTTCAACTGTGCTTTCTCTAACCTAAGTGCAGTGGCATTAAAGGAAACTCTAATGCTTATAGCTTGTCTTTCAGACAGCTGATGACAGCAAAAAAGGCCAAGTTTATTTAATGTGTCTCTTGACAAATAATAAATCAATTTGAGCTCTCACCCAGAAATCTTGTAAAGCTCCTTTTACTGGTGCCTTTGGAAGCAGAATTCTCCATTTATAAGCATGGTGGAGAAAAATTTATGACTGCAAGACCTCCCTTTTAATTTGAAAAACACCTGAACAACAATCTGAAGGGGCAGTGAGACAATATTCTTCTCCTTCTTGTAGTCAGTGGCTGTGAGATCACCCAGTTGTGTTTTCTATTCCTATAAAAACAAACATCCTATTGAAGTATCAGTATAGACCAAACATCTCCTTTCAGAGCAGTCCCCTGTCCCAGCAGTGCTTTCTGTGTCTTGCCTCAGGTTCTGGCACCTGAGACATGAGTGATGCAAGTGGCAAATAACTGAGGTCCCCTGGCTTTCACTCAGGGCTATTTCCGGTGGGTGCTTGCTAGTCCCTAGGATACACGGCGTCCTGGTAGTGCAGGGAGCTCTTTAAAGCATTAGGAGACCGGCTGGATGAAGCTCATCAATAACAGGATTTCCACCTCAGCCCCAGTGAAGCACACAAAAGCTCTGATTTTCCCTCTGGAATGTCTCCCAGCACGCCTGCACGGTGTGCACACACAGCTGTTTCCCTGGGGAGGAGCTGGGACCCGGGGAGCTGCAGGTAATGCTGGCTGTGCCTGCTACCATGCCTCAGGAGAGGGTTTATTCTTGTGGTCACGCTGGGACAACCTGCAAGGAGCAGAGGGAAGGTATGGCACGTGTGTCACTTCCTCTCTGGACTAACTGGGGGGAACCTAATGGCTTATGGAGAATTCTGGGAGAAGGTAATGAACTTTATAAGCAGTGTCCTTGTTCTTAAACCAGAAAGTTTGGGTCTAGGGCATGTTGCAGTAGCTGAGAAGCAGAGCTTATGGCTATATAAATATGGCTACATAAATACATAGATTAGTGGCTGCTCATAGACCAAAGGAACTGATTGAACCTGGTTCCTTCTCCCTGGCAGTATGTAACAACAAACTAACTCCACAACATGCTGAAATCTGGTAACCTTAAACAAAAGCTAAGCACATACCTTTTGAGAGAATAGGCATAAAGGAAAGGAGACCTTGACAGGAGAAAAATAAGTAAAAAAGCAAAAATAAGACACAAGAGAATAAAAGCAGAAAGCATGAAACAAAGGCAAAACCAAATCCACTAATAAGAGAATTGTCAGACAGGAAAAAGAAATGGAGAACAAACAGAGAGCAAGACAGAAGTAATGAGACAGGGGGGAAATCGGATTCGAAATGAAATCTGGTAATAAAAGAACTGTCAGACATAAAACGAGCCAATATATGACAAAGGAAGAAAGAGCCAAGGAGACAGAGCAAGGCAATCTTTGAAGAATTAAGCTAACCAGATGTGGCCTCCAAAGGTAATTTGTAGAAAAGTTGATGTTACTCCTGATTTCTAATGAAAGCAGACTCTAAGAAACACATTTCTTTTATGCTCTAAGGAAAAAAGTGTTTGGCTTTTTTTTTTTTTTTAAATAAGAAACTATACGAGAGAGAAATCAGAAGGTTTTGCATTACTTTTGCAAAACTGTTTTGTAGCTAAGGCTGTGCTGAAAAACAACATTAAACAAATAAACTGTAATGGATCTTGTGGTTTGTGTGTTGAATCTGGTGTTCTTAGTCATCCACCCTTATGCAAGTTCCTTGACCTAGCTGCATTGCCTTAGTTTCCCTTACTTCAAAATACAGACTGTAATATAAACACACACATCACTAAAAGTGGAATGGAACAGAATTCAAAATGTTCGTAAATGTTTTGGTTGTGGGAAGCATCTTCTACCTTGCCAGATAGAATCTAAGCTTTTCTTTGAAGACAAAGATGAAATCAGTGGAGGACATGAACCATTTTACTCAGGCAGAATAAACTCATTGACTTCAAGGGACCTAGGATCGAAAGAAAGACCACTGATTTAATAGGCTAGCTCAAGAAACCCAGAAGTCTACTTAAAATGCTTGTAATGTTAGAATTCTTAAAACTTCTTGTGTCCAAAGGAGTATATACAATAAAAAATTAAATACACATATTGGCAGTGCATGTCCCAGATACGTGCTGCCTGCTTCACAACCACTCCTTGCTTACCAGCAGCAGTGGCTGCCTGAGGGAACAACAGCTTCGTGCCCTCTGGAAGCTCATGGTGTCCTTTACTTACTGAATTTTGGGTCAGTCAGATCCTAAAATGGGTTCAGATGAGATGTTATCAGCATTTACATTCTTGAATCTTGCAATGCTTTTTTAATTTCCTCCTAAAACATCTGAGGATGGTTTCAGGAGCTACTTATATCTCATGATTTCTTTCTTTAACTTGTACAAAATACAAAGCTTTTTCTTCCCATTTTGGGCAAACAGTGAATTCTGATCTGTGGTAATTGATCAGATGGTACGTACCAGGAGTTTAGCCAAACAGTCCCTTGCTTGATGGGTAGTATTCCACTTGAAAACTGCCTATTTTATCTTGTTTCTTTTTCTGTTAGATGGCTAAAACTTCTCAAGTAGAAATAAAAACTAGTAATTAATAAAGAATATACATATTTCCTCATGTACCAGAATATAGATATTTGCAGAAAGTGTTGCTATTTGTCAGATATTTGGATAGAAATACCAGAAATAGCAACTGAATCACTAATACAGGCAAACTAAGCCGAAACTCATGGACTGAATGTAAGGTCAGGACTGCTGCAGAAATAAGTCAACCCATGCCTTCTTGTGAACTTCAGTGACCCTTGGAGGAAGCTCTTTAGAGTGCTAGTGATGTTAAAAATAATAATTCATCCTATCTACTTTTCGTTTTGAGAATAACAGAAGAAGGTATAAGCTCTTTGGACACAACTTTTGGGTTTCTGCTTGGTTTGGTTTTCGTTGGTATTTTTTCCCCCCCTTTTCCGTATATATATTTTTTAGAAGAAACTAATGCATTTTCTGTGTCTGTGGAACGGAACACTTACTCTGGGATATACTTGAAGCAGTATTTCTAGCCACATGTATGTAGCTATGTGAAAGTTAGTGGGAAGGTGACATTTGGAGGAGTCTTCTGAGAGCACTCAGGGTGACAGTAGGGAATGAATAATAGAAGTGCTGCTTGCAGAGTTTTCTCTTGTGAGATTTGCCACGTCCTAAGTTATCATGTTTGATGCACTCTAACTAGGAAGTTACCTCAAGGTACCTTACAATTGGGCAAATTGTAGGTTAATCTGCTTGGAGTTTGGGGGAAAGGGGTGGGAGTAGTGGTGGTGCGGTGTTTAGAGTATTTAGTCAGCTGGAGAGAAAAATTTAGAAATGTAGGTTGGAATATGATTCTTATAGGTAAATGTTTTGGTTGAGAGAGATTTCCTTGGTCCTGCTTGCAGTTTACAAGATGGTCCTTGTCTGCAGTATAGCTTTCAAGTGAAAGATTGTTTCACAGAACTCTTGTAAAAGCTTAAATATAGGAAATTTGGTCTCCACACTGAAGTTCTGGATCTCAGACAATTTCTCAGAGAAAATTCATATCGTATTTGCAGATGAAGTTAATAATTTATGTAACTGTATTGGAATTAAGCTACTTAGGGTTTCATGTGCTTATAAGGAAACTGCATGCAGAATGATGCCTTAAGGATTAAACTCTTGATGGTGGCAATAAATAATGCAGAAAATTCAAATATTGAATGCAGAAGAGACTTCAATCAGGGAGAGCCTTGCTGAGATTTCTTTTCACACTACTCTGTATTTTTTCTACTGTCGTTCCTGAAACCAGTGGCCTCCTCTTGAGAATTTTATCGTGAGCCGTATGTGCGCTTTGGTGTGGTTTAAAAATGAATACTCAACTTGAAGGCAAATTGAAAATGCAGGAGAGTGGAACCCAGTGGGGTCAGGTCCCAAGAGAATTTCACCGAACAATTTCTAACCTGAGTTATCATGTAAATGATAATAAAATAGTGAAAGTCCTGTGGGGTTTGAAATCAATAGCCAAGAGTAGAACTACACATCTGTTGCATTTATTTTTAATTGTTTTAAAGAGGAAACACTTTTATTGGATTTTTTTATCTAGTGAACGACACAGCTGCTTTAATAAACAGTCCAGCAAGAAAGTCGTATGAAAGTGTTTAGAGGAACGTGCAAAGACAAGAGTTCAAAAGCTGAAACATCAAGAAGTGACAGAGTTGGTGAGCTGTGGAACCTTTAACTCTCTATTCTTTTGGGTTTCCTTTATAATGGAGCCACTATAACCTCCATCTACCTGTCAGCCATTGTTGTTAGCAACAGGAACTGAGCTCATAGTCTGGAGTGTCTGTGTAGAAACACGAAATAGGATTATTTTGTGTTCCTAATGAGTAACCTGGGAAAAGCTTGGGCTTGCATGATGGTGGTGTTCCCCCACTCACACACAGAGACTTTGGTAGCGCAGTTTCTGACTTTTTAATAAGTATATATCTTCAGAACCTCTTTACTCTGTACCTGTAGGGATAAAACTCTTGGCTAGGGTTTAGAAAACACTATATAAAAGTGGATCGTTGCATCAGAAGACAGGCAGCTGTGGGAATGTAGAGGCCAGACATCCTTTCCCTGATGTCCCAGCCTTGTCAGTGCCTCCTCAGGGGATGTGAGGTCTTTTTTCTTCCACCGTGTGGGCAGGCCTCGTGGGAAGCTTTGTGCTTCTGTGCAGGACTGAAAGAGGCAAGCTGCAAGTGTACCGGAGCATTTTGTTTGGGATGGGAAATGCTTGAACAGGTCGTCAATGAACAAGCTGTAGCTGTCTGCAGCTGCCGTGGACGGTTCCGTCTGGCGAGTGCTATGGCTGCAAAAGGACTAATGGCTTTAATTTGGTGAGAGAAGGATTTCTGTTCTCTCTGAAGAATGATAATGGCAGAAAAGCCAAGGGACAAATTCTAGGCACTTCACAGCAAAACACTATTTGATTCTATTTATTTTATAAAATTAAAAAACAGACTTCTTTTTCAGTGGTAGAAGCTGAGGAGACTGGGTACTGTTACAGTTTAAAAATGTATATTTTGCACAAGAATGCTAAAGTAACAAGTAAAAATGAGACAATTCAGAAGCAGTGTTATGAGAAAAGTGTCTGAAATAAAACTGCAGGAAAGCAGAAAGGAAATTAAATGCCAGGTTTCTGTGAAAGATGGACTATTCCTACTCCTGGGAATAGAATTTTTAAGGATTCTAAAATTATAGACTGACAATTCCTTATACAAAGAAGACAATTTAAAAATTTTATTCATAAAATTGAAAGTGAGATTTGCATGGGAAATAGCTAGAAAGCTCTTCATCTTAATTTGAATCAGAGGATTCTTTGCAGAAGTTAGTCATAGCAGAAACTATTTTGAACAGGTCAATGTAGAAGCAAATTCCCAGGCTGTATTACTGGGAGAGATATGTAGCTGGCATTTTATCAGCTACAATCAAAAGCAGCAAGGGGTAAAAAGATGTCTTGGTGGTTTAGTTGAAGCTCTATATTGGAGTTGAAGCATTGTTTGTTTTTCAAGAACGAAATATGATCTAGAATTGGAACAAGGATGCTATTCCATCCAGTGCAGGTGGGCTTACTGAATGAGAGCAATCAAAGAGCAGAACAGCCTTTTAAAGAAATAATTGTGGTGATGATGAGACCACTTTGAGAGCCTTAGAGCTGTTGTAAACCAATGGAAACTGTGCCATGGAGTTCAGGCAATATAGTCTGCTGTGAAATTGCTGCACACAGAGCACGGGCCGATCAATGGAGCTGCGGCATTTCTTCCCAGGGGAAAGAACTCTCCAAAGGCAAGCCACTGAGAATGGAACGAAATGCCAGTGACATGAAAGGTGTGAGAGTTGGAATCAAAGCAGGTGTTTCAGACAGATCACACACACAATGACGGAGGAAGGTTTGCAGTTGGTTTTGTGCACGTTCTGAGAATGCTGCCAGTGGAAATGCTTTTAGGGCTCTGTGTGCAGAGGGAGCATGTGGGAAACCTGAAGAGGCAATGGAGGGTAAACCTGCAAGACAGACACTGGCAGGCAGACTCCAGTGCCTCCAAGTTCCGTGCTATTCAGAAAAACTGTAAGATTCAGAGGAGCAAGGTTACTACAGCATTTGAGTTATAAGGACCAAGTTATTTCTTTTATTTGCCTCCCAAGTAACAAACCTGGACTAGCTATGCATTTTCATCTAGGGTTCCATCACTGCAGTAAGTGCCCAAGTCCAGGGAGATGTTAGAATCCAAGTGTGCTGGTTCTTGAGTCAGTGGCTAGCTAGTGATTTCACTTGTTGGCAGAAGAGTCACTGGAAATAGAAATTTGTCTTGATATAACTTTGTCTTACGTTGCATATTATGGATGAAAAAGGAAGGGCTGCTTGTCATAGAAATAGGAATAAACTCTTTTTAAAGCAGAAGGCTTTCTGAGATCCAGTGTGGTGCATGTTTTGAAGGCCCATTATTGTCAGTGTTTCTGGTTAGATGTTACAGGACACTTCTGTACATCCTTAGAGTCCATGGTGCACCTGCACATTGGGGCTCTACTCTGTGCTTGTCCATCCTGTGGTCAGTGTATTTGATAAAAACTCTTTAAAACATTAAGGGGTAACTGCAGTTGAGTAGCTTGGATCATAGAAATGCTGTATTTGGTATTTCCCCCCTCAATGTACCTAATCCTTAAGCATTGTTAAATGTGGTTGGCTTATGTGTAGATTTAGATGCCTCACCCCACGAATCAACTCTAAATTTAATTAAGTTCAGCTATTGTAGTTAGGCTCCAAGTAGCAGGACACAAGGACACTGCATGACCCAGCTAGTACAGTGTAATATGAAGACAGTACAAGGTGATTACTTGACCACACCCTCAGTGCTACAGAATTCCAGGCCTCTCAGTTCAGTCAGTTGTAGTTCAGTATTATTTATGCCTGTTTTTCCCCCTTTTGCTTTCCCATATTTTCACTTCCTTATCACTGTCAAAGTCTAACATTAACCTACATGTGCACTCAGAATCACCGGGGCAGAAATATTCAACATGCTGATTGTACAACACATTCCAGCATCACAGCAGAGACATGGATGCCAGGATAATCGAAATTTGAGAGGTGCAAGTACAGAATTCCTTCTTTACTTAAAAAAAAAAAAAAAAAAAATCTCCTTTAGTGATTTTTGTTGGAAATTATTGACTGCTGTGTAGGCTGAAAGCTTGATTCAGTGTTCTTTGCTGAGAAAATTACAGCAAGTTATCTCACCATCTGTGATACTCATGTGGATTCTTCAGAGGAATGGCACAGTTGTTATCAATCAAATTGCTTTATCAAACAGACCTCTGCACTCTGCACTATCAGAAGAGTGTGTTCACAGGGCAAAATAGAGAAAAATTATACAATGTATTACTCTCCTCTCTTTCTTTTTAAGATGCTTGGGTGCTTGATTTACTGCTGTCCAGGAAGGCAAGTTTGCTGAATTCATGTGTGTAAAACACTTGAGATGCACATTCCGTACAATACCCTCAGAAAATGCTTTCACTCCACAATGCCCTCCAGCAGTTGTACAAATCAGAAATGTAAGTCTGTAGGTCGTAAGCCTTTAAGACAGCTTTCTCAATCTTCTGAGCTGAGGTATAATCAGACAGCATTTCTGGAACATGCCAAACCAATCGGGAGCAGACATTTTTCCTACACATTAAATGGGTTTTTTCAAGATGCTATCATTAAAATCTTATACCAAAATGTTAATTGAACAATATCAGATTCTTGCACGCCTCCATCTCTTTTCCTTTCTTAAAATTGAATTTAGTAATAGAAATGTTTCTCAAGCCAGCGAGCCAGTGTCTGGGAATACAGAACAGTTGTCTCTAGTGAATTTTCTATGTTTTTCTTTCGTTAATTAAATATTCGACATTGTAGCATCCTCATTTCTCACTTGTTTGAACTGGATCGGCTTCCATTCTCAGAACATTTTGTTGCACCAATTCATTCTAATCACACTGCTGCCTTGAGCATGTATTTAATCACATTCCTGGGAACAGAAGCTGTGTAGTTCTAGCCACATCCGTTGTACATCCCCAAATTTCAGAACTTTGTTGTTGTGGTTGTTTTGGTTTTTTCACCTCCTCCCCATCCCTGGCTTTTTGTATAAGCCTCCCAGTCACCCAAACCTCATGGAGTGTATTTTGCTCTTCATTTCTAGTGAGATGCCAACATAACAAGATTGTCTGACATGATACATTTTTGTCTGCTTATCAGTTTGTAAATTTACCATTGATATAAAAATAACACAGTCCAATTAAGATCTGTGACTTACTGTAGCTGCAGTATATGTATCTTTCAGCCTCTCATTTAGTTAATGGGATTTAAAAACCTCAGTTTTTTCTTAATCTTGAATTGAATTCTTTTAAGTGATGAGAAGCAGAAATAGTTCAATTGGCGTAGATACATCACATTAGCTGGAGTGTGTGAGAGAAAATCAGGCTCTCTCAGTGCAGTGTGGTTGTGGAACCGTTGTCATATGTGATTTAACAAATATTTGCATTTTCCAGCTTGGTTGTGTTAAAGCATCTTCTGAAGTGAATTTGAGGTGAATGTGTGTAGAGGCACTTGGGGTTCTGACTTTAGCTGGTCATGTCTGATGAGCTGCTGAAAGAATCTTAGAATTTCTTTACAACACCGCTGATATTTGAGTAAGCAAGTTTTTCTCCATGTGTGGTGATCTCACGTGCCCTTCATCCTCTTTATTCTCTCCTGCTCCCCTGCTCTCTCTTTCTGTACTCTGGACATGCAAGATGGCAAACAATCTGTCAAGTCTGGAACGATGTGCATGTGCTGGCCAGCCAGGAAAATGTCAAGTAGAATGTTGAATAGCTGAGTTGTGCCTATCTGACCCCAAGTGTGGGTGCTGCTGGTTTTTTCTCTTGGGAATTTAATTAAGTCTGAGATAAAAGACCAGCCTAGCACTCTTTATCATTTTGTCAAAATTTGCAAGTGCATATGTAATTTACTGTGGGCAGAAAGAAGGGATAGCAGACAGATAAGTTGCATTCAAACTATAACAAGAAAACCATTCTGTCCAACCAGTAACAAAAGCCCCCACTACCTGAAACCTCCAATATTAGCATGTTTTCAGAACTGAGTTCTTATATTAAAGATGTTTACTGCCTGTAGTTCTTTTCATCTAACAGTGAACTGCTTAATGCTTATATGCTTCCAACAAATGGAATTAAAATTGTGTAACATGCACTCATTTTTGGCAACAGCTCAAGAAAAATTCTTTTTGGCTTGAAAAGATTAAGTTCTCTCTTAGTTGCTTTAAAATGTTCTGCTGGCCATGCTGCTCAATATAGTTACAACTGTGAATCCCCGCATGGTCCTGGATTTGTTATAGAATTTGCTAAAGCCAGCAGGATCCAGAATTAGAGTATTTCAGCCTACTTTATTAAATAAGTCCCTAAGGGTCTTTGCAGTTACATTGTGCTTAAGTGCTACAAAAAAAATTATTTGACACTCTGAGTTGGATCCTGTCTTACTGTTCCTATGAAATGAAGACTGTCAGGAAATGCCTGGGAAGAACAGGTGGAGCTATGATAGAGCTAGGATGTTCTTTCTTATCAAGTTTGTAGGTAAATAAGAAAAATCCATACTTTAAAAGCCGTTCAGTCCGTCCTTACTTATCGTGTATTTTAAAATTGTGCTGTGCAAGCTCACAAGGAAGTAACTGGAAGGACAGTCACTGCTGAAGTTTGTACAGCCATGCTTATGTGCCTGTTTATCTGTCTGTCCAGTCCCCTTCTCCAAATAACTTCTGCGTTTCCTGATCGTCTCAGTGCTACTCACATTCCTCTAAGTTTTGTGAACATTAGTGGCCATTGGAAGATGAGGATCCAACACAAGCTCCCAGGCTGAGGAAAGGCAGGCAAAGCTGAGCTGTGATGCACACTTTACATACTCTGCCTGGCAGCAGCTGCCAGTTAATCATTGCATATATAATTTGTTAATAGCTGCAGTGTATGTGGTCTCTGACTTGGGGAGAGTGTCTTGGAGGACATAGTTTCATTATTTCCATTATTCATGGAACATCTTGTAGGGCTAAATGATATACAAGCAGCAGGAAGATGGAAAACTCATCTCTGTTTGATCATAAACTGCAGAAACCTCCAGGGACTAATGAGTGTATTGCTGCTTCGTGCTCTCACCGAGGCCCAATGACAAACAGAACGTCCACAGCCAGATGCAGATGAGAAATCATCCATCTGTACTCTGACTATCTTTGATCTGACATTACAATTAAGTAACTGCAGAGGGTGAGCAGTGTATGTGGGCACTCGTGCACATGCATACAAGGGTATCTCAGCTCTGGTACTTGTTTCTTTAATTTACAATCCACAAGAAACTGCTAGGATGTCTTACTTCCACTAGTAAGGTTATCATTGCTGTTATATTCTGGACAAATGCACTGTTTGTAGTGATAAGAAATCTTTCCCCTGAGACTCTCCTGTTTAAATATCCTCCTTTTGTTTGAAATAAAAGACATTCTAAGTTTCATTTGTCCTTTACTTCTGCCTCCTTCAGATGTTAAAGAATAAGGTAACGTATTAATTCTGCTTGTAGGAATTCATTCCACTCTCATAGGACCATAAATGCATTGTAAACTGCATGTGTTGGGGGCTGGGGGGGTTTCCTCCTTTGTTCTCTTTGTCACTGTGTACCAAATGGTTCTACTCCCAGAAAATGGAACATTATGCCTACAATATTTTTATCACGCTATCTATAAAAGACAAGGCATGAAAACAGTGCACCAGGAAGATACAAGATCAGAATAAGGGCCAGTTGTTTTACAGCAGCAGTATGCTGCTATCCTATGCCTTTTAGGTCTGTTTTCCAGCTCTCCTACCACTTACGCTTCTGTTGAAAAATGACCTAGGGAACAAACCCGTATGGTCAGCTCTGGATGATCAAAGCAGGAGAAAAATCAAAGAAAAAGCAATGAGGACATGAGTTTAAAAGAAAACGATGGAAAGAGGGAGGTATGGATAATGAGTTTCTTAACCTCATCTGCAAGCCCCAGTTTCAAATTTCTTTATACTGAGCAGTAGAAGTGGGCTATCAGCAATATGTGACTTTACTGGAACTGTCTGTAGTGAGCTCAGATGTTGCTCAGAAGTTAGGAGAAATTTTCTTGTTCTTTTGGCAAATTCAGCATCAGATTTCTGTAGTGGCTGCTTGCTGCACCTGCAGATTCCTGCGCACAAGCAGGCTCCTGGAGTCACTGTGTGCTGCCAGTGGAGCCTGGACAGACTGATCTTGCAGCCCTGCAGGTAGTGCTCTTCGACCGCTTCACAAATGGCTTGGACACAGGACTAGAAGGGATGCTGAGCAAGTTTGCAGATGATACAAAACTGGGAGGAGCTGTTGACTCCCTTGAAGGCAGGGAGGCCCTGTAGAGAGACCTTAACAAATTATAGGGCTGTGCAATCACTGACAAAATGAAGTTCAAAAAGGGAAAGTGCCAGATTCTGCACCTGGGATGGGGCAATCCTGGATGTACAGACAGACTGGGCAATGAGAAGCTGGGGAGCAGGGCTGTGGAAGAGGGACCTGGGGGTCCTGGTCGATGGCAAGTTGAACATGAGTCAGCAGTGCCCTGGCAGCCAGGAGGGCCACCCGTGTCCTGAGGGCATCAGGCACAGCATGGCCAGCTGGGCAAGGGAGAAGATTGTCCCACTCTGCTCTGCACTGAGGCAGCCCCACCTCATGTGCTGAGGGCAGTGTTGGGTGCCGCGGTATAAGATAGACATAAAACTATTAGAGAGTGTACAATGGAGGGCAGGAGGATGTTGAAGGGCCTTGAGGGGAAGCTGTATGAGAGGTGGCTGAGGTCACTTGTTCTGTTCAGCCTGAAGAAGAGGAGACTGAAGGGACACCTCACTGCAGTTACAATTTTCTTGTTGAGGGGAAGAGGAGGGGCAGGCACTGATCTCTTCTCTGTGGTGACAGTGACAGAACCTGAGGGAATGGCCTGAAGTTGTGTCAGGGGAAGTTTAGGTTAGATGTTAGAAAAAGGTTCTTCACCCAGAGGGTGGTTGAGCACTGGAGCGGGCTCCCCAGGGCAGTGAGGACAGCACCAAGCCTGACAGAGCTTAAGAAGTATTTGGACAACACTCTCGGGCACATGGTGTGATTCTGGGAGATGGTCCTGTGCAGGGCCGGGAGTTGGACTTAATGATCTTTCTAGGTCCCTTCCACTTCGACATACTCTCTGATTCTGTGATATCTTCCCAAAAAGACACCGTGCAACAAATAAAAGGCATTTTCAGACACTTTTGTGTCTTTATGTTGCTTGCTCTCCAGTCATCTCTTGGTGCCTCATGCTTAATAGCCTTGCTAATAAAAAAAGAAAATCAATTTCACTTCACTAGAGTTCCCAGAGAGATAGCAGAAAGTGTTATTGGTGGAATTTATTCTTGAAACTTCGTTATAAAAGAACTCCAGGCCTTACTGAGTGCTGCACCAAATACTTCTTACAGGGGATCAAGGGCCATGCTGTGAGGTCCTTCTTCCTCTGACCCTCTGGTGCAAACATTTCATTTGAATTCAGCACATTTAGCATCTGCTAAACAATCCATCAGAAACACACAGTATTTCCCCAAGAAAAAGTGTTCTTTCTTGGTACTGAAAAATGTCATAAAATTATAGCTAAAGCAGTGGTGTTTATCATGTTGTGTTACTCAATGTGCACTATGTAGGAGTTTAACTGGGGATTCAAGGAATGGGAAAAAGGTTCTTTTTCTTTGTTCCAGCCTTCCCTTGTTTAGTCACAATATTATAAATGTACATCTAGTCAGTTTGATCTTTGCTGAAGCCTTGGGAAGCATGGTTTTAGGTTTCTCGATTCAGTGATCTGCTTTTGTTCTGCGCGGTGTCGGTGTTAAAAGCTCAGATGTTACAAAACACAGGAGTCCACACGTATGGCAGAACAGCACTTCCCTGTAAGCCGGGGCGGGTGAGTGTTCTGGGGGTCTCTGTGCATGGGAAACTATTTCGTCCTCTCTTCAGTTTTTGAAATAGAACATTTTGGTAGTCTCTCAGTATACTCTAAAGAGGTTTTACAGGTAAGAGCTCCATCCGTCAACATGGAAAACATTTTACAATTTATTAGACAGTTCGGCGTGACATAGTGTATCAGAAAACACAAGGACTAATTTCTGTTGAAAATTTACACGTGAATACAAGATTCTAATCTTGATTACTTCCCATTCATTGTTTGGTGGATGCTATTCTGCCATAAAGACCTTATAATTAAATTTTTAAACCTAGGATCCAGGAATCAGATGTATGTTTGGAAGAGATCTAATCCAGAATCTGTAGAAATTGAATTGTCATGATGGAAGGGTGAGGAAAAATAGCAAATCCATGCTTAAGTTTTGTATTTGTCTTCCTTACTGTATGTATTTACTGCTAACTCCTGCTTGGGGTTAAATATTTGCCCAAGGCCATACAGTTTTTCAGCAGAATAGGTGACAAATTAAACGGCTTGTAAGATATGTTCTTTAAACGAGGCTCCATTATTTGAGTGGCACAGTCCTTCTCACCTTGAACTTTTAAAATTCAGAAATTTTTACTTATATCCACTTCTAGCTTGTGGTCATGTTAAGCAATAATACAGGCTATATATAACAACAGCAATCTACTTTGATCTTTTTTTCTTCTCTTCCTTCTTGCAGCCCTCCAGGGTGTTGGACTTTCCATAAGATGATGTATTCCTAGTTAGAATTTAAGTCTAGTGACTGCAAGTTCAAGGTTCGCATCTGCTCAGAATAATATTCCTGTACTACTGCCTAATAATTATTCTCTTACAATAGCTTTGCAAGCAAGTATCATGGGTCAGGATGATTTACACTTCCTTGAAATTAATCTAATTAATAGATAATTTTACCATTGTACTTTCAAAAAGATGATAAAGTTCAACAATAATGGACTCTACTATGGATTTTTTTATCTATTAATATCATTATAGATCAAATTTGGTGATCAAATTAAATCATAGATGGGTATTAAAAACCTTTGATGAAATAGTAATTTTTAAAAATCTCATTCCAGTACTGTTGTAATGTGCTGCTTAGGAGGAATGAATTAAATGAATCAAACCTAACTTTTTCATTATTAGACAACAGCGTAATTAAATAAAAAGAGAAAATCAAATTTTGTGTTCTTAGTGGTGTCACTTCCTTACCTGGTTTGATTCTTAGATAGAGTAATTGACAAATTTTGAACTGTTTTGCATTTTGAATTTGTGCCTTAGTGGACTATTACTGTATCATTTCTTTCCCTCTGATGCCATTTTTAATGGGCTTTTAGTTCAGCTTATTGAGCAAACCATTTACCCCTATAAAATAGAATAACATTTTCCCCTAGTCAGCAGCGTTGCCTGCTGTGGTCTGCTTTTGCTGCAGGTGGCAAAGGGGGTCTTTTAAGGTCTTTATTTTTTTCATGGTGCAGACTTGATTCTCTAACTTAGCTTGTGTACCACGACTGGGTTTGGGGGGGTTTTTGCCTCATAGTTGGTTTGTCAAAACCTCTCTGATTCTCCTTCCTCCTTGGTCTCTGTGCAGTAAATAGTCCAGCAATTTATCAATGATTTTTCTGTGTATTAATATCACATAGGTAATCTATCCTATATTCAAGGAAGACAGAGAAAACTGAGAGGAATTTAACCAGTGCAGAACTTTCCTATAAATTTTGGTATTCTTTGGATCACCAAAGGGAAACCCTTTGGGTGTATGAGAGAAGCTGCATTAACTTCTCCATTTCTGTGAGTGTCCAGTAACAACAAGAAAAGACAGAAGTGAAAGATGAGCAGCAAATATCTTGCTGTACTTACTGTTGTTTTATCATCCCCAGTTTTATGGTATCACAAAATCTCTTTTTCCTTTCACTTTAAAGGGATGTGTCAGCTGCTGTCTCTTTGAGGTGATGGTATGAGGCTTTTAGGAGATGACAGCTTTAGTGTAGAAAGGCAGAAGGGTGAAATAAAATGTTTGTAACCCTAGCAGTTTACTTCATCCTCTAATGCTTTGTACACCTCTACTCTTCACTGGACAACATGTGACATTGTTGGTACAATCTTGGTCAAAATTTGAGAGGCTAAATCATTTACTGTCAAAATTTCTCTTAACTCTGTTTAAAACCATGGTGAATATTCCTATGTAAAGTGACCTGGCTGTGGCAGGTTTTTCGTCATGGTACAGCCTGGGCACAAACTCTTTCCTTGAGATGCTTCCAAAGTATTTGAGTTAAGGCTGATCATTGCAAACTGTTTTTAAAGTAGTATCTAAAGACTTAAAAATAGATTGAGATGCTGTTTTCAAGATCCACTTCTGTAACTTCCCTGTCAGAAAGTGGAGAGTGCTTTCCAAAAATCTGACCCTAAGCCCAACAGTTCCTATTACTCTACTGCCGCAGCCTTTTCTGTCCTGCCTGGCATGACAGAGACCATTTCTGAAAGTTGTTTTTTGTAAAAGCTTTCTGGAGGTCATTTGTCTCTTACAGCTGATACCAAAGTTAAAGTAACAGAAGACTCTATGGATATTCTACAATGTAAAAAAAAAAAAAAAAATTAAAAAAAAGTCAGTTAGACAAGCCCTAGGAAAACAGGATCAAGCAACCATGGTGCTTGACATACTGACAGCTCATTAGCTAGAAGCAAATGACTTAGGACTCATTATGGGCATGCTGATCACTCACAAAATTACCAGGAATCTAAATAAAATTGAACCGTGAAATACCTTCAGTCAGGGAAGTTTTGTAGCTGAACACACAGAGTGAGGTCCCTTTTGAAAGACTGAGTTTACTACCTACGGTCAAGGAGGATGACCTGAAAGCAAAAGAGCAGAGATTGAGAAGCTGATGAATCTGGAGAATGGGGGACCTACTTTCTGGAAGATTGAAGAGTTTTGTTCAATTACCTTGCTAAATCTGGTTGAGAGAAGATGTATCAAAGGTCTTTCCTGAGAATGGACAGGACCAATTAGATACGTTAAATGCAGTCTGTTTAGAAAACTGCTTCTAATCTAGAGATGGTTCATTTAAATTAGTACTTTCTAGGTAAATACTTCCAAAAAAGTGGTGCCCCCAGTAACCCCCAAAGCACCTTCTTTCGCTGTGGTGTTATAAACTTCTGGCTGTACTTCTTGTCATAGAGTGCACTTTGCACAGCCTAAGGAGAGCAGTGCTTTCTTAGTGCAACTCTAATCAGAACATCTGGATCTCAGTACCAAGGTCTTAAAACTATTAATGGGGCTGAAATACAGCAGCACATGACCATTACAGCAACCACAGGAGCAGGGTCATAACAGACAAAAGCCAAACAACTACAGGAAGAAGGAGCACATACACTGACTGCTCTGCAGAGGACTCTGTTTCCAGAAAGAGAAAGGCTATTTGGTAGGATAAGAAGAAGAACTATTATGAGATGAAAGATCATGTTCTCAGAGGGAATTTAGCATGGAGTTAGTCAGCTAGACAGAGGACTGTGCATAAATGAAGAATAGTTAAGTACAGGATTCTTAAAAACAGTTACGAAAGGGGAAACTGACAGGGAGGTTTGACTTAAATGGGAAGTTGGGGCATAACTGCAAAAAGAAGGGATTAAAGAATTAAATATTGCAGTTCCTTAAGGTAAATAAAAGAGGAAAAATTGACAACAGTAATTTGGGGTAGTAAGAAACTGCTGAAGTAGAGGCACTATCTGGCAAAATAGGGAGTACTCTGTGACTTTTTGGAGGATTAGAGTAAGCATAGTCAGAGGGTATAAAATTAGATGTTGTGGTACTCAATGAGGTAGTAGCTTTCAGACAAAAGGAAACGGAGTAAAACGTGCTGAAATTTGACCAGTGACATTTGTGGTGAATGCTGAATAACTAAGAATGAGAAATTGAAAAAAACAGAATTTAATGTCTTGGAACATTAACATCTGAAGTTGGGTCTTCTAGGTGTTAAGCTGTGGGAGTCCCAACAGACCTAAGGCTTCAACCAATTAAATCTATTTTCCAGCACTGTGGGATTAGTTACATGTGCAGAAGCAAGGAAATTGCAGATAAATATTCTGATTACTCACATATTCTGGTTTTCATTTAATGAAAAAAAGTACAAAAAAAAATCTAATGAAAAAGGAAGGGCATCATTAATTTTGGCATCTAAAATCAAGTGAAAAATGATCAGCTGATTAGTGATGTGCATTTTGTTCTTTTAACTTCTTCAGTAATGTGTGAATGTCACATTATATAACACTTAAAATGAATAAACTGGAAATGAAATAAGTTAGGATGCATCTTTGTGTTCCTCCCCTGACTGGTGGACAACTTGTCTCATTAATCTGTATAGTGGTGTTAATTTAAACAAACAGCATTATTTGTTGAGATTTATGGCTAGAAGTCTTAGGGGTACACTGAGAAAATCTTACGCTGCTTTATTTTCAGAGCACTGGGATAGATTTTATGACTTTTAGTGACTGGAACGTATCATAAACTCTCATAACTTGTAATGATTGTGCAAACTACTACAGACCCAAATATTCTGACAGAGAATGTGGGCACAGTGAAAGATGGCCAGTAGCATGTGGCCCCGGGGCAGTGGGGTGTTCTGTCCTGAGCAGATTCCTTCTTGTGCTGGTAACTGCTGCCTAAACAGCACTGGGGTAAAGGTAGAGAGAAAAACTGCAAATTGCTACCTAGAAGTGAACACCTTTGAGAGGAATAATGGAGAACGCTGGAAAGAGATGAAACAGTAAATGGAAGAGTAACATTCCTGCATTCATTATACATGCTTTTTGAATATCGTAGATGTTGAAGTGTCTAGGATCTATTTTTAGAAGTAACTGAGTATGATTCTGGTTCTAAATGAACTTTAGGAAAACTCATCTATGCCTAGTACTTCCAAAGGGTCGTGGGGCGCATTATTTAATCTCACTGGTGTCTCTGGCAGCTTTCCTGCTGGAAAGGAAAAAACCCTTCTGTAACCTCTGAGACACTGTCATGAGTTCATTAAGGTTTTGGTGGCCTTATTCTACTGCTTTAGACCAGATTGGTGTTTAACATAATTGAAAATATATGGCCTCAGGGCTGTTAGTGTGTGAGAGAGATTCATATCCTGCAGAAATGTTGTGAGCAGAACCTGCTTCCTGCACCAGCAGCGAAAATGAAGATGAGAACTTGTTGTTCATCTCCAGGTCAAGGCTTGCACAGATGGCACCTTAGGAAGTTCCCCTGTGGCTGTAAGCTACAGAGGTGCAGTGTTGGGTCCCACAGACGTCACCAGGAACATTCGCAAGCTGAGTTTGGTGACATCAGACTTGGCTCAAGTGGGCGTTGAAGGATCCTGAGTTTGCAAATTGAGTGACTCATACACAAAGGCCCTGGGAAAGAATAAAAAAAAAATTTTTTTTCTTACTGTTCCTGTTGAAATTTAATTGTGCTTCTGGCTTTCTCTTGCTCTCTTTTAAATCAATTAGAGATATCTTTATATAAAGGAGGGACAGAATTCCACGGTTGGCTTTGTTTGGTCCAAGTAGCTGGATATCCTGGCATAGAATCACCTACCTGGACTGTAGATTATATCTTTATTATGTCTTACACAAAAATTATACTCAATTTAAATGTTTTGGGGGTTTGTACTGCTTTTGTTTGCTTCTTGCATGCAAGTGAATAGAACGTAGATGCAGGGAACCAGGAGGTTTGAATTAATTTCTGACACATGACAATCTCTCTGTATTTGGTGGACCAAAGGATGGAAAACTGTGCTAGGTGCCCAATTGTGTTGCATTTCTTCCATCAAAATGTTCTGGATCAGCTCTTACAGAGTGGCTAGGAGTGCTTTCTTTTAAGTTTGAGAAAGCCACAAATAGGATATATTTGCATTTCCACATCTAGCACTTCTAGTTTTTAATATAGAATCATGTCCAACTGTGTTTTTATCTAAGCATTATTAGACAGAGATTGATAATCTTCTGTATGAATTTTTCATGGGGTTTTTCTTGTGCATATGCTGGTTCAATGATGCATTTTCATATGAAACACATAAAGCATTTTTAAGCAAAAATAAAAGCACAGAAAATCCAAATCAGTTCAATTACCCCTGCAGATTAAAATAAAGCTGTAATATATATCTATTGTATTGAAATGCTAACTCTATGAATTTTTGATCTACTTTAAAAATGTAAAACTTGGATTTGATTAGATTAGCTGTAGAGTAATCTACACTGAATAAATCTGTCTTCCTTTCATGTGATTTGTCAGTGTTTGTAGTGGGTTTGTACACACAGCTTTCGCCATTATTTTCCAGGCAATAAAAGCAGCCATGCAGAAAAGCCACCCATAAATGTCAGAAAACAGAGATATTTTGTTGCATTTCAAGGGCTTTGAAGGTCAAGTTCAATTCAGTTAGCTCACCCAGCCTGAGAGGAGTGTGATACGATGATGGAATGTGTGTTTGGGTGGGGTATATATGTTACTGTCCCTGTACTATTCTATCAGGGTAACAGATCAGTGAGAGATTAAACTTTACTGCTTGGAAGAATTTCTTTTGGAAAACTATCAATTTTTATGATTTTCTCTAGCTCCTATTGAGATGCATTGCAGAAATAATGAATCCAAAGAATTTACAGCTTTTATCACAATGGAGATTGACTCCTGATTGTGGCTTTTGGGTGCTATTCCACTGCAGGTATCCCATTCAACTGCATGTATTCACAAAATAAGTCTCAGATCATGGATTTTATTGTAAACATGAAATTGTATTTTGCTTCCTTCTGATGAAAAGTAGTTTGTATAAAAATGGTTTCCTAATTTCTAGAAGTGAGAGGTCAGCACAAAAGGCAAAGTTTTCCCACTCCAAGGAATCTATTCTGCCAAGTCCCAGTGCAGCTCAGTGCTTTGTGGTTACCTTCCCCTGCCATCCCTGGCTTTTTTTTCTTTTTATAAAGAGAAGACATGATCAATAAAGCTCATAATTAAGTTGAAGGCACTACCTTGATCAGTGCTTTTATTGAGTTTCAGCTCCCTGATTTAAGGAGCTCCCCAGTCAACGGAGGGATATGTCATCAACTGCTTGAGCAGTATGTGAGCAGCCGTGATTTTAACTGCGATGCTGCGTATTCTTTGCTATCTGGAGAGTCTCCCTTGTGGTGCCTTCTGATAACCTCTTGCTCATGTCATCCAAGGATGAATAACAAACAGACTCCTACCTGTAGAAGGAATACAATTGTATTAAATGGGCAAGAAATTTTGTTTAAGTTCCTGCTGCTTTGCGACATCTTCCCGTGATTGTATGTGCAGAAGTGAGTAAAGCAGGGTCAGATCACGCCAGTGAAAGAAATCTCTGCCAAAAATGTACAGGTCATTTGCCCCTCTGTGTTGGTACCAACACTGCATTGCTCAGTGCAGCCCCTCCTAAAAAGAGATTTAAAATGTAGGCCTGCCTCCTATTTTTCATTGGGATCATAAAATAGTTGGATGTGCTGCTAGCAGCATGCAGTGTTTAACGCAGTTGATCTGCATCCTAGATGAAAAGCTCCGTTCCGTAGTGCTGTGATAATAATGTGATCGTTAATGTTTCCAATAAAAGTGCCTTGCTGGGTTCTGCATGGCTTCATCCAAACACACCCCCTAAATCCCCCCCATTCCGTGTGTGTCCTATGGCATATTGCTCTTGTGCTGGAACATGCACTCCTTGGAATGCACCCTAATGTGACCATCCCAGCAAATCCCACATCCTTCACGTGCCTGCATTTGCTCAAAGATTTGGTGCCCTGAAGGTTTGTAAGCCACAGGAATAGTTTGGAGTCTCTGTTCAGAGAGGACTCTGCCATGCCTGTGTCCTGTTTTTTGGGTGGTTTTTTTTCTGTTTCCCCAACCCCTTTTTCTAAGCTTCTGATAAAGAAAACAGCATACAGAAAAGAACAGGAATTATCTGGGAAAGTGTTTTTCACCCTCACTAAAAGTAGCATGCTCCCAGCTATATGGCAGAAAATTTCAAATTCTCATTACAAAGTAGCTGGTCTCAGCCGAAACGTCTCTGTAATTAGGTCGTGCTTTTTATCGGCTATAAATGGTTAAGCCTATTGGAACGTTACTCAACGTGCCAGAAGCAGACAATGCTTGGAGGCATTGAATAATACATTTTGCGTTTCTGATGACGTATGTGGCAGTTATGTATGGATGAAGTAGTCTGAAACAGGTTTATCCGAAGTAAACGGGGGATTTCCGTGTCTGATGGAAAACAGACCAATTGCCAAAAGAATTAAAACCCAGGTTTCCTTGCTTTGTGTAAAAGGCCATCCATAGAGGCTGCTCTTGCCTCCTGCCAATCCAGGACAACATTGCTACAGCTGTGCTGGAGAGTCTCTTGGTCAAATGTAAAAGAAAAAAAAAAAAGGACAAAGGAGAAAAAGAGACTGCAAAAGATCTCTTGCAGCCTGGCTGAAGTGCATAATCTCTGCTTAAGAGCAGCTTCTTTCTAATTCACAGTTGCCTTCTTTTTTTAAGAAGACCAGTGTGTAAAAACAACTTTTTCTGCTCTCGGAATTTGGACCTTTGCCTGGTGAAGGAGGTATCTAGCACTTGAATATTTTTATATTTCAGAGCAAACCCAGCCTTTCATTCAGCTGGACCTTTATAGGGTCCATATGGCTCCTCACACTGACCGGGGTTGCATCCCTGCCTTTGGACCCAGGCATTCACCTGCACTGTGTTAGGGTGCCCTGGCTGGCTGAGGGTGCAAGACTAAAATCAATAATGATCCCCCGCTTCTGTTTTTCTTTTCATGCTTATGAACAGCAGGTGCGTTGCACGGGCTGGCAGAGAGAGCATCCAGAGGAACTTTCCAAAAGTGCCGTCCTCCCGAAGAATAGTGTGGAATGAAGCTGGTGTGAAGGGCCAGAGCAAGAGTCCTGCCAAGTAACAGGCTGGGCAAGATCTCTTTTGTCTTCCAGTGTTAAATGGCCTTTAGGAGGAAACAGAGGCATGGTGTCCATTTTTTCTTAATTTCAAGTCCAGCATGGCAATCAGGGATCTTTACGGAAGAAAATTCGATGGAGAAAGTCTGGGCTTGTCCAGATGGTGGTAGGCAATTACAATTCATTTGTGTGGATTTCTGGTTATGCGCTTTTTGCTCTGTAGCATAAACTTTCCCCCGCAGGCAGAAGTGACCTGCAGGCAAGTGAAGGTTTCCAGCAAAAGGCATTTTCTTCACAGATGTGCAGCCTGAGAATGTGAGGTTGTTACAACATTTTATTTACTTTCATTTCTTCTGCCCCTGGGCTGCTGTCAAATGTTTAATTTTATTTGTCTGATTATTTTCTTTCTTATCTAGAAGTTAGTACTTCCAGAGGTTACATCCCAGTGTAGTATTTACTAAACATATAGGTATGTGATTAACATCCATTCCTCCTGCTGCATACCAATCACACTAATGATTTTACTGCTGCGAGCAAAAATTGAATTTATCTCACTTTCACTTTAGAAGCCATCACATTACCTCTCCTGTGAGTTTTTGAAACAAGAAATTGAGTATTTCTGGTATTTCATGTAAAATAGCAAAGAAATGCAATCGACTTTTAATAACTGCATCTTTTCTCAAATATAAAGATCTGCTGACCAAAGGTCTGCTGGTATTTTATTGTCTTCTAAGAATCTTTCTTGATGTATTTGTGAGGCTTTTTGCTGTTGTTGTTTTTCTACTGGTTTATGCATTTTTTTAGTCTATTTCTGGTTGAAAGAATCAACTTTTGGAAGGGATTTTCGTGAAAATGTTGGCAGCTATAGTGTCTTTCAGAATGTTTGTGAAAATCCCTCAGTTACAGATTGTCTCAGGATGTTGCCGATCATGAATCTTTACATATTTCTATAGAAGAGAGAGAGGGGTCATCTAAGTGAGGTATATCTGGCAGGATAAGAGTTAATACTCATATATGGGTGTTTTTTTTTCTTTGAACTTTTCTCAGCAGGTGAAAAACAGCTACAATCAGGTACTACTTCAATAGGTAGTAACAACCAACTGCCAGGTTGAAAGATCACAAATTCTTGTACCAGCAGTTCTATTATAGGGAAGCGTATGTCAGCCTGTGTGTGTGTCTGAAAGCTTGCCAAGGTATTGATAAGAAGAGCTAGGCAGTAATCCAGCACCTGAAAAAAAATTAAAAATCACCATTTGAGAGCTGTACTGCAGGGGCTTTTCTTTTTTTCTCCTTTTTAATACTACTTTATCATGCAGAGACTACATTAGTGTTTATATAATATGCATCTACAGCTGCTGATGAAGTTCACCCTAGTTGTGAGGGACATCAGTGAATCAGTAACTGAAGTGTTAGATTAAATATTCTTAGCAGATCTTATAGAATGAAAAATCAACAACCTTATTTAAAGTGTGCTTTGCTGCCATGGGGATTTTATGGGGATAGATCTTTTAAATTACTGGACAGCTTTCAGCTGCAGTATAAAATCAAGCAGCAGACTAGCCAAAGGCATGCCTTCCTCAGAAGTTTGGGTTGCTTTGGTAGCACTGTGACCTTGTGGTGTGCGAGGCTGGGGCTGTGCTAATGGTGTGTTTGTGCCTGGTTGAGTAGGGGCTGTTTGCATAGGGAACCCTGGGCCAGCAGTAGACTGCTGGAGGAAGTACAGATTCAGCTTTGAGTAAGCATGAAATGAATAACAGGAACAGTCACTGTGGGATATGGGGAGCTCAAAGTGCTGGAAAGCCTGAAGGGATAAGAGTATCTCCAGACAAATAAATGCTCCTTCTTATCAGGCTTCAAGTTTAGGGCAAGAAGGAATAGTGACACAGAATAATTCCTGAAATCTGGCAATGCTTTGCAATTTGAAGGGCTCAGAATCACTGGGGCTTTTTAAATGTAGTAGCTTCTTATGCATGATAGCGTATGGAAGGCCTTCAAAGTCCTTCAGCAATTACCCCTTGAAATTTGGAAGTTCTTCACCTTACATGATTTCATATTATTACCTAAATAAGTGTGCTCTTTCTGATGGGAATGCTGTATGTAATAAAGTTGTGCAGTTACCTGAGACTAATAATAGGAGTTTACATATAGGAGGATTATCTCTTATATAAGGTTTTTAATACAGGCTGCTGCTGTTACATCAATTATTTGGTCTGTGCTGATTCCAGTGTTCTTCATTGCTCAGGTCTTACCCCAGAAAGCCTGAGCCCGCTCTGCAGAGTTTTGGCTTTACTGAAAGATATGGTTGAATATGTCGAGCTGCAATGAACCTAGACACACCAACCGTGCATTGTGAATCATCATGAAAACTGAATTATGTAACAAGTTTTTAACAAATGACAACAACGCAAGAGGTACAATGATCTGTGTCTTGAGAGCCCCTGAGCTGTCTTAGCTATAGAAAATGCCAGAGCTTCTGCAGAGAAGGCGTGCAAGAAGTAATGTGTCTTCTATTCATGCCTGCTTAAACACCACAGCCCTCAAACACAGTCCTGATTCAGGGTACCTTCTTACGAGAAACACTTTTCAGGATAAAACTCACATGCTTCTTTCTTTTTGTCTATTTTTAGATACGCTGCATTTCTTGCCTTACTTCTTCATCACTGAACTTCATTTTTGCTCTTACTTCTCAGCTCCCTGGCTGCTTATGTTCCAGTTGAGCAAAGATGTCCTTTTAGAGAAAAAAAAAGAAAAAGAAAAAAGAAGAAAAAAAAAGTTGCTTTAATCTTAATTTTACTGGTTTTTCAACCCAAACTAGATCTTACTGGTGATATAACCCCTACCAGCTTTGTTCTCTCCTCCTGAGAGAGAAACACTGACAGCAATCTCCTGCAGAGTCTTTGAACATATTCAGGTTAACTTTCACTTCTGGAAGAGAAGAAAGTAAATCTTCAGCTACCGATTTTATGCAAATGATGTTCGACACGTGACTGTTTCTAGAAGGATCTTTGCTATATAGTCTTACTCTCTTTGAAAACTTCTAGGACCCCTGCTTGACTATCTCTTCAGCAGCCCTGTAAGAGGGAGTTTCAGGACAAAAGAAATAGCTGGAAGGCATGTTTTTTTCCAATACCAGTGAAATCAGTAAGGTATACTGAACTAGAGTGCTGAAGGAATTTCATTTAATGCTCTGTTGTAAAGGAAAGTAGCATTTAAATGGGATGCTCAAGACTATAAAAGAGAAAATTAAATAAAACTGTTTTTTACATACAGTGGTCTACAAAATGAAACAAATTCAGTAAGTGTAGCCATTATTGTTTTCAATTAGTATTATACTTGAGTAAAAACTGAAACCCTGCATCAGTCCTGTAATGAAAACAGTATGATGTACAGAGATATTAAAAAACTGGTCGAGTTACTGACTGTGCCTGTAAAGGTAGGTATTGTGGAAATAACACTACTGCATACTGTGTCATCTAAGAGACCCAAAGCCCTCATGTAAGTCTTTACCTTTCATTTGTCCTTCCAAGCTCGGTGCTGCCATGGATCTATAAAAATAAAAGAAGGAATGAGTAGTGTAAAAAATCAGTTTATGAAAAAAGGTTTATTTGCAATTACTGTTTGGGGCATGGTTCCTAGGGTTCTTTATGGAATCTTCCATAATACCATATGCAACTTTGTCTTTTAGCAAATTCAGGCAGTTACTTGTGATAGAAACAATAAGCCTGAAAAACAAAACAGTTCTAGAATGAAAGTTTAGGAGTTGAGTAAAAATCTCCTTCTGTTGAGGTCTTTGTGATCTTAGGGAAGTTGCTTTCAACCTCAGTTTATGCACCTGTGAAATGGGTTTTTACTGTGAAACTCACTAGGATGGAGATTTATTCCTGCTTGTGAAGTGGTTTGATAGTCTCTGCCATATAATACATGCCAAGTGGCAGGGTGTTGTGCCCTGGCTAGAAAGTAGAATAAAGATACTTAGTACAGATCTCAGTAAAATTTACAACTTAAGAAATTATCTTCCTATGCAGAAAATATTTCCTTTCTCCCTCCCTCCTAGACAACTGTATACAACAAAAAAAAAAAGTTTGTGTCTTATTATTCTGTCAGGCATTATTGAACTATAAAAAAATGATCTTGTCATCTCACACTTCTTAACAGATTATGAAAGAAAAATGACTAAAACTTGTTCAGACTGTCAAGTTCCTGCCAAACTGAAACTAATGAATCACCCTGGCACTGGTAAATAGCCAAAACTAGATGATATGAAGCGTATAAATAGTGCTAGGGACCGCGTTGCCAAATACATGTATTTATACCCCTGAAAGTAGTTATTGTTTTATTCCCATGAAGTTTTTAATTAAATTCCATCCAGCAGAGTATTATGACACTCCTGGTTTTGTTTCAATTCTTATTTTAACGACATAGATATAAATTGAAGCCTTAGAAATGTGATCCATGCCTACTACTTATTGATTTTGATATACATACTAGACAGAATGAGCTTGGTGCCTGAGAAATAACTGACACCAAAAATGGGATGATGCCGTTGTGAGGATTGAGTAAAAAGAATTAGAAGAGACTGTTTAGTTCCAGAGTGTGCTTTTGGCCCAGCGGGGTCTCAGGTTTTGCAGTTCATGTACTCTGATCTCAAGTTTCTCCTCATCTACCACTTTATTTTTTTCTTTTTTAAACTGGGCATGAGCCCATAGGTAGGCTTAGTCTCATTAACAAAAGGTAAACTCCTTCACTCTTTTGCTATAGGATCTCCTGTATTCATGAGAAGGGCAATTTTGTTCTTGCCACTGCCATCTAGGCTAGCCAAGTACTATAGTGAGTGAAATAAAATGTAACAAAATCTAATATGCCATGCAAGTCGTCCAGCTAAGAAACTCTTTAACATATGTCTTACTGTGTACTCCTCACTGAGTATGTGAAAAATGGGAACATTTAAAAGATGTTTTTAACTGAATATACATTTCTTATGTAAATGTTGTCAATATCAAAATGTCTACATTAAATTAAGTTAAAAAAAAAAAAAGGATTGATTGAGATTTATATAGAGGATATGTCCATGTTAGAGAAACATTTCTTTTGTTAAGAGACTATTTGCATTCATGAGAACTGAAAATTAAGAAGGAATAAGATTTGTTTCTCTGCAGACTTACTAATTAGTGTTGGTTTAGCTCTCCCAAATGGTAGGATATGTGAGTATTTAAAATGTTGATGCAGACAAATTTTGAAACAAATTACAATTTGGTATTCATCCCTGTACATAGCTTCAGACTTCTCTGTCATATCTTAATGACATGTAGAATTTCTGGAGTCTCAAATGCTAAATTTTAAGTTTTATCAGAGGACCAATAACAAAATCCATTTATCAGCAGTAATGGAGATTTTACAAGAAGCACTTAATGACAAATAGCACCTGGGTTTGGTTGTTTTGTGGTTGCTTTGTTGTTTTGTTTGTTTTTTTAATGAGCAGGTAAAGAACATAGGGACTTAAGGGAATTGAATTACTTTTAGAAGTGCCCTGTAGAATACTTGTGGCCACTGAGCAGACTTCTTTACTTGGTGCTTTATGAAGGCTAAAATTATGAAAAGTATGTGCTTTGGTGTTTTTCAGTATTTTTACAGTGAAATTTATAGAGCCACTGAAATGCCAGTTTGCAGTAGTCTTTCCCACAGAGAATGCCTATTGTTGGATCTCATGCCTTCAACAAAAATTGCAGGGGAACTGAATACTTAATACAAACGTCCTTTGTACGAGTTGATAAGTAAACATTGTGTTTGCATACAGCTAGATTTTTTTTCCAAAACAATTTTAATAGATGCCTTAATTCCTTTCTGTTGTAAGACTTCCTTTCTCTCATTTGAATGTTCTTGTTAGTACAGATTCTTTCTTGCTAAACAACACACAGAGAAAAATCGTTGCTGTTTTCCTTTTCAAACAATATTTTCTTACATAAAAAACAAAAGAAGGACACAATTTTTCTTTCATCTGGTAGTTCAGTGCATTTAAAGAAAAGAAATACAAAAATTAAGTGACTTCCTAGTGAAGGCCAAGAAATCTAGCTACACAATCTGAATTCTTCTCAGGGCAAGGGCTGTTTAGAACAGCTCCCTGTGAGAACACATAAAGCTGATTGCAATGTTTTCAAGTTCAGAACAGATCTGCACAAAATAAAGGAAGTAAAAAGTGATATTCAATAAACTGGGAAGATAGGATATGTGGAAATCGGGTAGTAGCATCATACAAGCAATCTTGCTTCCTGCTGTGGATGTTTTGATTGAAACATGCTCATGTAGCAGAATGAGGCTCTAAATTCCCCTTTAAATATTTGCAGTATTTTAATTCTGATTTGCAATAAATAATATGACTAATCCATGCTCCCTCTCATCGCTTTATGATTATCACTTGCACTGCACATCTTGGCTGCTCTTAGCACTTACAAGGCACTGATATATAGCTAAATGTTTCTGACTCCATCTGCTACAAAGAGAAGTGACACAGAAGTGCTCCCCAGCCATTTTATTGCAATTTAATGTAAATCTGTTATAATGCAGATGATGGAAAGTGCAGTGGCTTCCATGAATCCGGAAAGCTGCGATTGGGTTGTGGCTGCCGCGCTGCCCTCTGAAGATTTGCTGGGTTTAATTTTACACTGCACAGCCATTAGCTGACTGAGGTTCCTCACTGAATCACGCTGCCACAATACTTCTTCATCCTCCTCTTCCTGTTCTCCTCACAGTGACCTCGTTCACCCAAGTTTTCCAGCCCAGTCTCTCATTGCTTTTATCTTATAAATTGTAACCTCCCAGTATATCAGAACGTAGAGCCATGCAATTGACCCCTGCACTGGACTATTTTGTTAACTCTTGTGTGTGGGAATATCATAACATCCCTTCGAATTTGCTGTGGGCTCATTGTGATTCTCACTGTTGTGCAAAGAACAGATTCATCTTACCTGGTTGCAATGAGAGCTTGCCTTTACCATTGCATCACGTGTGATCTTATTGCCATCGTGTAAAATAAGTGGTGTTAAATGTGTACTGTGCTGGTTAGTTGGTGGTATTGATGACTTAGGATTTTAGCTTTTATATTTTCATATATTTGTAATCCTGCAGTTCTTTAGTGTGTAACTCTGAGCTCCATGTAGAGTGTTATCAACTGCTTTTCCCATTTTTCTCAGATACAACAGTTCCTCTCTAGGGAATCAAGGANGGACACCTCACTATTTCAGGTCTCAAGAAATGTAAACAAAAGTGAGTTGGAGAGGAGCAAACTGGGAGAATGGGACTGCACTGCCTGAAGCTGTAATTGGACAATTAACCTCTGATATGCAAATGGACAAAACTTCTATCTGTCCGAAAAACGTGTGACTGTGTCCATCCTGGGTGTAGTCTGTGTGAGACTCCTGCACTGCCCAAGGTGCACCCTGTGAAGGCCTTTCAATAAATCCCTGCCCTTTATCCTTTCGCTCTGTCCAGTCTCTGTTCCAGGTCAGCCTCTACAAGGCATCAGTGTTTGTAGATGGGAATTGGGGTGCTCAGATTCTGTCATCCAGCATTGTGTTATTATACATTTATGTATAGGCCCTTAGGCAAATGATTTTTCCCCTGTATTTTCTGTAAATGTTACTGTTTAGAATGATAGAATTACATTTAGTAGAGTAATTAAACTGTGGCAAATTAGGTATACCTAGAATGTAATTAAAATACAGTAAAAACACCTGTAAATGGTAATTGTTTCATTCCCTCAGGGAAAATGTGAAAATAATCTTTTTGATAGAGTATCATAGAATCTTTACACATGCCAACTGACATGTTTTGTCCTTAAGTATTTTATCTAGAAGTAATTGAAAGCAGTATTTTAAAAAATAGCTAAAAATAAGAACATCCTGCTTCTTAGAAGTTTTTCACCTGCAGGCTGGGGAGTTACCCAGGGAAAAAGTTGTGATCTTTCTGTTGTTACATTCTCCAGTCCAAGTGACTGGATGGGGTAGAGGCAGAAGGGAAAGACTAATTAGACACAGGCTTCAGATTGGTTGAATTATTAACAATGGAGGTCATCTTGTCCGAAATAATAATGCCTTACTTTGTAAATTCATGAACCTAGAATCAGGCAGAATGTGGTGCTGACTTCACCAACAATTTATTGTACAGTATTTAAAGTTAGAGCATGAATTCTGTTGCAGAGAATGATCTGTAGTGATCATAATCTTCCCAGTAAACTTTGCGTGGTGTCATTGCAGATAGCATTTTCCTTTTGTGTACTGTCATGTCTAGAGAACTGATGATTTTGAATGAAGGCTTTTGTGTGGATGTTTGCATAAAATCTTTATTCCAAATGCAAATAAAATTTAAAGTTGATAGATGTTTTTTGAAACTTTTTTTTAAAAAGGCTGGTTTTTTGTGAGCAAAACTGACTCATTTGCAACCAGTTCTAAAAGAAACTCTACAAACCTCTGAAATGCAAATTTATTGAAATAAAACAATCCAGTCACCTGTCTCCTTGTGCTCCTGCAGCAAGGTGACTACCAGAGGAATAATTTCATATAAAGCTTTCTCAAGTGTTTTTCCTTCATCCTACAATTGGAGATATGTATTTTTTTATTAAAACTGACTCTCAATTTTAATAATTTATTTCCTTTCTTCTTTTCATTACAGAGAAAGTCCATTGTTGCTGTGAGTTTCATTGCAGCATTCCTCTGTCTAATCATCGTTCGTCTCACAAATGAAGTAACTTTCCCTTTGATCCTAAACTGCTTTGGACAAACCAGTGTCAAGTGGATCCCATTTTCTAACGGCCAAAGGCAGCCTCTGAAAACTCATTATGGATATATAAATGTAAAAACACAAGAGGTAAGACCTGGTTTTAACAGCCCGGCAAAATGGACCGGTAGATTTCTTTTTCTCCGATCCCGTCCAATGCTTTTTTACAACCTGCCCAGTGTAAAAACTTAACAAGGGTGTTTCTGAGCGAAGTGACTGTTTTAGAAGTCTGCTACCACTTAAATGACCTTTGAAATTTTTAAAATTTCTGTCATGTCTGCAGTGGAGAGAGCAGTGAATTGGCCTCAAAATCACCCTTGATTGAGTGAAAACTTTATACAAACAAGAAAATCTTTCAGATTAATTTCAATCCTTCAATCCCTCTAATGCAAAGGGAAATTTTCTTGTATTTTTTGTAATAAGGTCCTAAAAATGTCTCATTTTTTCTGGGCTTCCCAATTAAGAAGTAGCTTTTTTGTGTTTGTATGGGCATGAAAGGGGAAAAGGGAGTGATTTCTGAAATGAGCATATGTCTAGAAAATGTATAAAGCTAGAGGTTTACTGGATTTTTCTGGAAGTATTGCATTAATACTTCATAGCTATTTCAAAGACAGGTATGTATTTCCATTCTGTACTTTAAAACTCATTGATGTGTATCTGCTTTGCAAAATACTTGCTGTGTGATAAAAGTACTTGTCTGATGAAATTAGGTTTTACAGGGACTCCTGCTTTAAAGTGTCTTAGTTGTCAAAATTTTTAGAGCCACTGTTGGATTTTGGTGGTGGTGGTTCATTTTCTTCAGACTTTTCCTCTCTCTTTGTAATATTTGTAAAGTGGAAACTTTCAAAATAAGGTAACATAAAAAAATGAACTCTTTCTACAGTTTGCAATGTTATAGCACTTCAGTCATGAGAAATACTATCAGACTTCCACTAACTGCTAGTTATTTTTTTTCTATAAAATTAGAGTTATTAATGAGTGAAATTCATTCACATAACAGCTTTTATAGATGATGAAAATACCTTACTACTTCATTATATTTAGTCCTGTAAGTGTAGTGTGTTAAATATGAAAATCAGAATGAGAGAGAGGCAATTTCTAGGAGGCAGCTTCTTTTGAACATATATAGCTTTTAATCATTGTCCCTGTAAGATGCAGCACTATTTTGGAGGCCAAAGTACATTATCTATAAAGCAGAAAAAGAACAAGCACCTTGAAGGAAAATTGTTCAGATGTGAATCTTAGTCCCAGTGAAAGGAATGGGAGGTGCTGTTGAGCTCAGAAGGGTTAAGGCTTCATCCAGCGTCTTCATCCCTCTAGAAATGAGAGGGCAGTGTGTTCTGCATGTCCCTGGGTCGTTGCCACAGTGGCAGGCGTGGAATCTGAATGAGGTAGAGCTGCCACGGTCATTTGATCACTATCAGTCTGAACTGATAACTGGAGAGGAGAGAGGAGCATGCTAATCTGTTTTTATTCACCATTGCCTTCATCAGAGGTTAGAAGTAGTTTGTGAGGGCCTTAATTCATTCTTAAATTTGATAACACGCTTGGAAGTTCTAACAGTAAATGGAAATGAATGTCCTGAAAGCTGGTGACTGGTATCGATTAGTAAGACATTTGTCTCAATTTAGCTTAGGTCGTGAAGGACTCCTTAAACTTAGTAATTTTAGTTTGTTTTCCCTGTTGTATTTGCAGATTACATTAATATTTGCTAATTAAAATGATAATGAAGAACCTGAACATGGCTTGCTTATTGTAAATGCACTGACTTTTGACTTAATTATTCCCTGTGCAAGGGAAGTTTTGTTGTGCTGCTCATGTGAGAAGCTTTTACATAGCTCATATTCCTAACTCACACTCAGCTTTCTCCAACTATGATTTTTAGAACACAGATTGCTTTGTCAAATAAGCATTTGTATACTATTTGCATTGAAATAGCCAGAAGATCTCAATTATTCATAGAGATTAAAAGCACAGATCACTAATTTCTTTATTGCTTCAAATACACTGAATTTCTGCTCATTTCATAAAATTAAGATACTTTCTGGGTTTTTTGTGCTGCTGTGGTATGTAAGATAAGCAGAAAAGTCCACTCTGTGAGACGAACTAATGCCCCAAACAGATGTGGCCAAGTTTTTGGCAAAATGGGACACATGATGTCTTGTCAATGGGCAAGGACTAAATGGTGTGAGGAAACAATACCGTAATGAATTATGAGAAAATAAAGTGATGGAAGGGAAGATAGGAGAGAAGGCTTTTAAAGATGTGAATTTTAGCTTCTCCTCTCTCCTCTCTCCTCTCTCCTCTCTCCTCTCTCCTCTCTCCTCTCTCCTCTCTCCTCTCTCCTCTCTNNTGCACACCGTTCTGAGGAAAATGGTGAGAGAGGAAAGAGGTGGAAGGAGAGATCAGAGAGTCAAGATTCGACATTGTGCACTTTCCTCTCTCCTCTCTCCTCTCTCCTCTCTCCTCTCTCCTCTCTCCTCTCTCCTCTCTCCTCTCTCCTCTCGGAATCTTTTTACACCTGTTGAATGTGCCCATATTCTCCTAGAGTGTCCTTTGAATCCTGTCACCCCACTGGTGTCTCCTGCTATCTGATAGCACTCTCTCCTGTTCCTCAGCCACTTCCAACATCCTTCTTCTTTTCTTCACATTTGTTCTCTGTTCTCCTTTACTTGTTCCTCTCAGGCTGCACTCTAAGGTCTGGCTGCATGCCAACTCCTTAGTGTACTTAAATACTTAAATGTACAAGGTCAACAAACCAGAGGAATTAGGGTAATTTGCCACCAACCCAGTCACTCATCTGAAGTGACAGGGAAACTAGAAAATCTAGAATGAACTACTTCTCTGCCTTTCCTGTCTCTCTATTGCATACTTGCTTTCCGAAGAAAAAGGAAAACCAAACCAAACAAGGCCCAACCCCTCAAAAGTTAATCCATAGCAATAAAAGTTTAAGTTAGGAGGAGCTGGGTTTTTTGAGGTAGGGCTGAGTGGGATGAGACTTGAAAAATCTTATGAGATGATGGAAAATCGATGACTTGGTTTAAGTGGTAGTGATCAATCATTTGTATTAAAAAAGATCAGGAAATACGAGATATGAACATTAGTGTTTATCTCAAGTAAAAAACAATGATGTGGCTGTTATTAGGTATGAACAGAATAATGCTGTAAAGACATCTTTCAAGGGTGTTGTGTATTTGACTTGACACTGTATCACTGTGGAATTTTTATTATTAAAAAGTCTGAAAAAAATTTAAGATTACTAAAACTATATTGTATTGGAGTATTTAATATAAAATGCAAAGAGAGACATTACTTAATCCGTAATTAAGGCTGTACATAATACAGGGTTGTTGCTATGGTTTCCTTGATTTGTAGCCATAGCAACAGCTTTGGAAAAACTGTCTTTATGTACAGTAAATATATTAGATTTGAAATACAAATAGATGTGAAGTGTTATATGTACCGGGCCATTATGTCTAGACACATTTTAGTTTCACTTTGGCGATACTTCGAAAATAGAGGATTCTTCACCTAGAAAATTTGCATCCAGAGCCCACCCTCACTCCCCTTAGTAGAAGAGGATCTTGTAGTAGCCTTCCATGCTGTGATCTCTTTTCCCTTTTCAATACCCACATCTGAGGTGACTCCTTGAGATCTGTGGGAAAATATGCCTGTCTGTTTTGCAATATTGCTTTCTCGCTCAATACATGAATTTTGACCTTTCAGTGAGAAGAAGGTGTATGAACAAGATGACCTTTCTTTCCCTTATTTCCTCCACTTTGTGCCTGTGGATTTTTGGTGAGAGGTCCCATGAAATCTGTCTTTAGGAAATGTCATGCCTATCATGTGTTAGTTATTTTTATCCTATTCCTGGTGATTTTTTTCGTGGAAAATATTAATTTGATACAACTCCACAGTGGTTACCTAATTGAAACCTATTGTCATTGGAATAAACTTCACCCCCCACCCACGTCAAGCTGATGTGATCTTTTTGTATATCAGAAATGGGGAAGCAGATAAAAAGAAGCAGGTAAAGAAAATATAACCTTCCTCCTTCTTTCATACCACTCCTACTCTACAAAGAGTTCTGGCAAAATTAATGAACATCATGTATTTAAATTGCAGCATTATGACATCAATTTAAAATCCATTAGCAGTTTGAAACTTTATGCTAGGCAAGTCTAATAGTGTTCTTGGATATTTGATTGTGCTTCCTGAAAGGTGAATATTGAATAGATTTTTACTGTACTGTCAGTATTAAAATAATATAGCATTTTCCTACATACGTAAAATCTGAAATATAGCTGCAATAACACTTGAAGCATAATTATAAAAGTATATTCAAGTACTGAACAAAGATTAAAACTGTTCTTGGAAAAGGGTAAGTTCGTAGCTGACCTAAAATCCCTACATTAAACTGCAACTGTGAGATCTAATGCCTTCCTCTAAAATGAATTCTGAGGGAGCAAAGAGCCTTTGTGTCACGAACATTGAAGAATCTTGCATTACAGTGATGAGCACTAGATAAAAGGAATGTGCATTGAAGCACTTAAGACTCTTTAAAAATCCTGTCGTGACTGAAAAGCTCATCAATACTGTATTGATATTGAAGAAAAACATTTGGATCATATGATCCCATACCGTTTTGTCCCTAACCTGAACAGACCTGGGCACAAGCATTAATTGCTCACCACTTGTGGCACGCACAGCCACAAACATGTGTGACTGGACTGCCTAAATATGGTTCCTTTTTTTTCCTTTTTGCCAGAAGTTCTGTAGCAGAACCTGGCTGAAATGAGTGGAGGTTTCCACAAATAAAATACCCCAAATATGAATATAGATAGAAGAAGGCTACAGACCTTATATATGTGTGTGTGTATATATATGTGTGTGTATATATATATGTATATATATGTGTCATCCTTTTTATTTTTCTTTTTATAACAGAATAAATTCAGTGCACTTAAAAATTACCTGAAATGCAGAGGAAAACTAACATAACATGCAGAAATATGGGCTGTGATGTGCTCTCTGGCTGTAAGATAAGGCACATACAATTTCAACAATAGCAAAAACATAGTTGTCAATGCGTTAGAATCATTGGATGGACCCACACCAACCATGAGACACCACCTTCTTACAAAACTTGAAAAGCTAAATTAAAAAATGCACAAGGAAAGCAAAGAATGGCATGAATGTTTTAATATTAGTGCCTCTCGAGATCTGAAATAAGAAAAATTTTTCAAAAACACTGAAATTTTACAAGAAATATTATAAAATATGTAAAGCTAGCAACCAATCTTGGTAGCTTTGTTTTGCCTCTGTTAGTAACGGATGAAAATGACACTGTGAAGTGTCAGTGGGGAATACTGCAGTGCTATTGGAGAACAGCTCTGGGTTTCATGTCAGAAGAGCAGCTACCAGGCTGTGAACTTGAATGGTGTGTTCAGCTGACTCCAGAGATGCTTGTTTCATACTCTTCTTGGCAAAAACTGGGTCCTAGAGAGGCTAAAAAGCTACATCAGCCAAAACTCCCTGTGCCAGAAAGTTACTTTAGTATTTAATTTCTGAAGCATGGATGACTTCTATCCTGTCTTTCCCTTTGGGATCTTGTTCTATGTTACAACTTAAGAATTCACAGGATATTTTGTTAAGAAAAGGTCATTTGTTTCATAGTAATTTATCATTTATATTCCTTCTAAGGCACTGTTTTGTATCAGTTGCACAGTTACTTATTATTTCAGCCTCAGAAATCATATAATAATAATAATAATGAGAGTACAACTAAACATGCTGTATCGTCTGGATATTTTTCTGCTTCCATTTTATAAATTGTCAGGAACAATTTTCTTTGGAAGTATTGCAGAAGGATCTGTTACGTGACATTTCAAATGGCAATCACGTTGCACGTTAAACTTCTGAGAGACATTCATATGGTGGGTGGATGGTTCCTGGCCCCCCGCCCCTCTTGTGTTTTCTAACTGTACCAGAGCTCCCATTCCTGGCTCTGGGAGCCATAGGCACACACTCAGAAATAAAATTCCTGCCAAAGGCTTTAACCACCAAATGAGCAACTCCAGGACCACGTCTTCTATTACAGAAATAGTCCTCACTGAACAAATAGATCTCACCAGAATCCTCATTGCCCTCTTCCTCTTTCACACCCCTTTTTGGCCTGGAAGAAGAGAGAATGATCAGAATAAGCTGCAAGGTCCACTTGAAACCACTCAGGCAGTTATGAACCTACAGGAGAGAAGGGAGCACAGATAATGTGTGTCCTCAGTGGAGCAAATCCTGCCAGCTCAGCCATTTCCCTTCTGTATATATGGAATTAGCTTAGGTTTTTAAAGCTGCCACGACTCTGATGGTGTCTCACGAGGAAAAAGTCAAGTGCCAGGATAAATATATCAAGTATTCTATACAGAGAAATTAAATCTGCTCCACACAGAGCCTCAGTGTGATGAGTCAAGCAGTGCTGCCTGTGTGGCAGCTCTGCTTTAAAAAGAAAAGACTAAGGGACTTGAGAAGAGATTACTATCAGCCAGTGAGCTGTGCCATCAAAAGCAATCCCTAAAGAACCTGGGCTGGTAGAAATAAATGTCTACGATGCAGTCGTGGGCTGGATTCATCTGTTGAATGGAGCTTATAGGTTATGTCACAGAAGGTTACTGCTATCAAAGATTTGCCATCCACCTTGGTTATATGTAATTTTCAGAGATTTCTTCCATCTTCTTGAGGATTTTTTTTTACTGCTGCAGAAGGGTAGGGTTGTAGTAGCTAATGTTAGTCTTCCTATTGAGAAGATGCCAGTTGTGTTCTCCATGTGAAAAGTGTGAACAATGTCTCCCCAGATGAGGGACATGACACCTAGAAAATTGACTGGAGACCATTTGGAAAACAGAGGAAAAGCTGACTTTTGCAGTTAGCTAGCTTGATAGGTAAACTTGTGTCAGCAATGTTTTGTTTTAGTTTGAATGGCAGGTGGACCAGAAAAGTGAATGCAGTATTCTTTGGACTGGTAAAGAAAAGAGCAGAGAGGTTTGGTGCAATGTCTCAATGTCTTCATGAGTGAGACCAGACCTCTGGGGAAAACAGGAAAGATGTAATGAGCAGATGAGAGTGAGGCTTGTCAAGGGGAGGAAGGAGGAACTTAGTGATCTTACTCTGGATGAGAACTTCTGTTACCATGACAGGATTTCAGCTTTTTTCAGTAATAGTTGCCAAATGAAAGATGGGCTGCTTTGCATTAGTGGCAGGCAAGGTGTCTCCTTGGTGTTCCAGTTCATCAGCTGGGAGAGCAGTGCCCTATCATTTCCTCCCTGAATATCCTCCCACCACTGCTGTTTAAAAATGAGGATGCCTTCATCAAAAGAAGCCTAGCGTCAGCCTCCTGAGTTTATACTTGGAATCCATTTCTCACAGAGATTCAAGGTGTCCGTCGCAGCAGAGTGTCACTGGTTCTGGATTTGGTGATGGCAGCCGAGGTACACTTTGTACTGATGTATAAAATACACCACAGAGTAGAAAGAGTCACTAAAAATGGAATTGTGCTCTTATAATCGTTCCTACACAAGGGCTTCCTGCTGGCTAAGGCAGTCAGCGAGTTGAGCTCTTTGAGCTCTTGCCCAGCTCAGCTATTCTGGCAGAGATGCACGGCACAGAGCTGACCCAAGGCTATTAATACTTCCCGGCAGGGAGCCGCGTGCCAGGCACACGCGCCGGGCACACAGACGCGTGTGGGTGCACATGTAAACACAGCAGCTAGAACTCGCTCAAGAGACAGACTCCTAACACTGACAGTCATGCCAATTACTAGTTAGCTTTAAAGCCACAGCCATCTTCCTTGAAAGCCTTTGCTTTCCAAGTTTGCTCCCGTGGCCATCTGTCACAGCCTGTGTTTGGCAGCTTCAGGTTCTGCTGTGAGGCTTTGTGGATTGAGCACCGAGTTTTGTCTTTTTTATTGTTCTCTGAGTGGGTGGAAAGTTTCTATCACATGAGCCTTTTCTCTTAGGCTTTTTGTTAGATTAAAATGTGAACCTTAAATGCATATTTGAGCTGTTAATCTGTGCTGTCTGCTCTCAGACCGGGATGGAACAGGTGGACTGGTGTAAGTGCTGCATAGAGAGAAATGAGCTCAGAGACCCTCTTAGAGCAGATGCAAATTATACCAGCAATAATTGCTTTTCTTGGAATAGTTTCTCTTGTCTGGCTGAATACATTAGTCCATACTATCAAATATGTGTTATTTGGTCTGTAAGAGACCTGTAGGAATGTTGTATCAAAAACCTCATGCCCATTAATGGCATTACTGTGCTGGCAGTGTGTGCATCTTAGAGCTCTACTTAATAGACTTACAGGATGTGTTATAAGGAGCTACATTTTTTGTGGGTGTAGCTGTAAATTTTGTGTATGCATCACAAATAATTTTTTAACTATCTCTAAACCAATAAATTATATCGCCACCAATGTTGGAAAGTTCCTGGTAAATGGTGTCCATGCAGCTGCACACCAAAATGAAACCAATTCAATCTGGATAGGGGTGGGAGGGAGAAAAATGAAATACTGTGTTACTTCCAATATTTCTTTCTTGCATCTTTATTTTTTTTCTCTCTAATTGATATATTTACCATATTGAGCTAGTTGGAGATTACAGTAATCTCTTGTTTCCTGTCACTTAGAAAAGCAGTTGGCTCATTGGATGAATAAATACAGTGTTAAATCAAAATCCCAAAACGAATGCAGAGAAATTACTAGAGCGATTGTGGGATTGTCCTCTTAATAACAATAATTCATCATCCATTTTTGTCTCCAACCCCAGGGATGCACATTACTGCCTTTTCAGACCAGTCAAGTCCTCTTTTCTGCGACTAATAGCATCATTTTTTGAAGTACCACTTCTTGAATTTGTCTTTCAGAGTTTCTTGTAGTTAGGACCCAGAGTTTTGGATTTGAAGTTGATGAAAATGCTACCAGTCTTAGATCAATATTTCTCTAGGGGATGGAACCTGCTTTGCTGCAGTTAGAGACTGAAAAGAGTGCTGGAGGATCTTGTATTAGTATTACACCAGCCAAAGTGCAAGTTGGTTTGGGTTGATTTCCCTGGTTCTGGTTCAGTGATGCTACCACCCTCCCTCTTTTCTGCCTGTTTCGGTGCTGATACCTAGGATTCACGTTTATGAAGAGCAAATATAATTTCTGGAGTGCATCAAGTTGAAAAAGTATATTTCTAAGCTTTTACTCAGATGCCTTCAGACTCCTGTGAAATGCCTGACTGCATGCACAGGACTCACTCGCAAGCAGTTCCAGGGCAGTACACTTAAAGCTTAGATCAGCACTGGCAAATATCCTACAACAGAAATTAAATACCAAGGTGAAGGATAAAGTCTGGCCTTTAGGTAAAAACAATAACCCTGTATTTGATGACATACAATGTATTATGGAATTGATCAATGAATGACAGTTTTGTTCTTAGGTGTTTTTTGTGTAATTAATTTTATTGATTTATCAACATTTTCCAGCTTACAGTACAGTTTCTTGTGTCATCTTATTTCTAACAGGTAAAAGATTTGTAATGTCGATCCTATTTCCTGTTAGCTCTTCCTTTTTAGAGCCAGTCCATGCTGTCCAAAACTGCTGATTTTTCTGCAGCTTCCCCTCCAATTTGGCTTGCCCTTTACTGCCCAAAATTTCTTTCACTAGGTCACAAAATTTCCTCGTCCCCCAAAATATATTACTATTTAAGACAGCTTTGAAGGCATAGATTGGAGATTTAGGAGATAAGATGCTGTTATTAAGCCACCTACTGCTGCATTCTGCACAGGATTTGATTCCTGATGGAGTCAAGATTTGGCCTGAAGATGAATACATCGATCCAATCTTCTGGTAGCAGGCTTTGGAAAAGCATCTGGAAATAGATTTCAAGTCAGAAGAACTTGTGGCAAAATTGTGTCTCAGGTCAGAGTTCTTAAGTTTCTTTCTGATGTCCATACAAGAATGACTTATTTTTCAAATTGAGTGAGCCCAAAAAATGTTTATTTGAAGCCATGTCAGCGTTTCCCAAAAGCTGAGTACAGGCCCTTTTCAGTGTTTCCAAGGCTGAACCGGCTCTCCAGTAAGCAGCCAGAAAAGTGCCGTTTTCTCAGACACATAGCAGATGGTGCTTCTTCATTAATCATCTCCTTGGCAGACCTTCAACGAGTCCCACAGTGGCACTCCCACGAGTGCCTTGGAGGTGGTGGGACCATCCTTTGGGATCCTCCATGCTGGTGAGGTCATTCTGGAGCTGTCCTGTTCGTTTCTGCTCCAGTTGGCCCTTGGCGTTGAATGTGCTTTGTCACCACCAGTATCAGTGACAGTGGATGGAGCTGATGACATTATCGTAAGGCAAATAATGATGATTAGTGTTGATCTTTTACTCAGAAGGGAGTGGGCAGAGGAACAGGCTGGAATTCTAATGAGCTTGCCTCAATTTCTGTCCCGCTGCTGATGTGGACCAAAGTACTCTTCACTGCTTCAGGAGCATCGTGTTTGTAAAGGAGTCATGTTTATAAAACACAAGTAACATTTTTTGATCAACTTACTTGTGGTCATGTTCAAAAATTAAAATATTAGAGTCACATTGACTGTCATAAAATGATTGTGAATCTACTATCCTGGATAGATTATCCCTTATTACCATTGTATTACAGCCAGAACTCTATTGTCAGAACAACAACAAAAATAATCTTCGCACTGCACTAATGCTTCATTCTGATTGACAAAGGATGAGGCAATCCATGTCCTGTGACAGCAGTGTTGGCATGTATTATATAATGATATATAGCAACTTCCATAGACCGCCATTAATTTCTGCATGAATCCTGTCTGTCTTTGATAAGCATGTGTAACTCCTAATAAATTATTTTGGAGCTGAGCATAAGCATCAAGGAGAAAGGACTTTTGTAGGTATGAGGGCTTGTGATAGCTGAAAATGAGAAGGCAAAACTGACAGATAATTGTAGATGAGAAGTCATTTTCAAGCAATAGATGGGTGATATTGTTTCCTGTTTTAAATTAGTTGCTACCTCTGCTGGCTGCAATGCAAGGTAAGTTCTGCTGTAAAATCTAAATCGTTTGATCATTTGTTATGTACAGGCTGTTGATAATGACATAGGAACCAGCACTGTGGAGGTCCCTCCGCTTGCTCTTAAATGGCTTGCTCCCATTCTGGTGGGTGTTATCCACTCTTCATTTCCTGGGGAAGAAATGGACCTCTGCGAGGTTGTTTATCTGAATAGCGCAGAAATAATTTTCTGCAAACATAACTATTACCATAACAGAACCCTTAAAAAAAATTACAGTGACACTCTGAGTTTTCTGAGATTAGTGTCTTCCTCTAAGGCCTCTATTTCCTCTGGTATTACTTCCAGTCCTATTCACTGAAACTACAGTGCATGTCTGCCACAGATAGCATGAATAATGCATATATTTTTCTGCTAGTTTCAGTGTGTGCTAAATAGTTCAATATACAAAAAATAAAATCTAGAGCTGAAAGAAGCCAATTGGCTACTCATTTTCCTACTAGTGCGTGATTGACCCATATTCCACGTTATCCCAGGTTTTAACCTGCCTATTGTTATAATTGCAATTCTTGGGCCTTTACCCATATCCCTTCAAAGATCATGTGGTACCACTTGAGTATTTTCTGAGATTGAGATATGGCAAATATTACAGCTGTATATATCTCTTTATTTCCTGTTTCTTTAAAGATCTTAGATGTTTCTACTTCTTACTCTCTTTTTTCTTCCAGTGTGTACGGACACTTGCAGTTTCACCTTTATCACTATGTTATCAAGCAAAACGCTTCCTTATTTTTCGTAAATCATCCAGAGAATGAGCCCACTTTTTCCTCACTTCTTGCTGTTCAGTTTCGTAGAACTCAGTATGGGACTGAGCGGTAATGGAAGAGAGGAGATGACACAACATGGTCACTCTGCTCCTAGATACCAAATTACCTTGGATCTATTTTTCCTAAGATGTCTTGGATCTTTTTCCATGAGATGAATCACTTCATTGTTTTCCAAGATGATGCCCACCATGTTACTTTCCTCATGCTTGTGCACTCTTTCTGCAAATACCATTCATTTTCTCCTGAAGATTGTTTGTAAAAATAAGGCAGATTTAGAAAGGAAAATATCACAAATATGGTGTTGTATGAGGCCAATTAAAAAAGGTATAGAACTAAAAGGCAAAGTGATTTCTTTTCGTTGGTTGGTTTGTGGTTTGTTGTGGTTTTTCTCCCTCGTTTGTTTCAGTCCGTATCAGAAATCTTACAGTGTTTTAAGTTATTCTTGAAAATAGGATTTTTGGTCATAATTTTTCCCATTCAGTCTGCAGTAGCATTCTTGCAGTTTAAATGCCTTTGTTCATTAGAAGAACAGTTTTCAAAATGGAATAACAGAATGGATCTGTTAAGAAATTAGAGCTTCATTTTATGTTCAGAACACTTGATTTGTATATACATTTGTATTTCTTGTACATTCAGGTTAATTATCCAATTATCTAGGAAGCTGTATTCTGAATTCCTGAAGATCTGTCTTTTTATCAGTCTTTAGTAAATGCAAGAATGCCTCCAGTAATTTCCCTTTACTCACTAAGCATGTAATTTTTCTTTGAAAAATCTAGTTTGTCTGGCAAGATCTTTATAAATATAAATATAATTTTAGCAACTACGTATCACTAAGAGGCATTTCTATGTTAGATGTGAGTGAGTAGATATTATTGCGTAATACATCTTAAAATCTGTTTGAATTTTTAAATTGCTAGAGATTTCATGAATGTAGCTTTTTTGTTTCTTTCCAATACTAGTATTTATCTCTCTATATAACCATTAGTTATTTCTAGATGCAATGAAGTATTTAACTACCTAAGGATGTCCAAGAGTTCTACTAGTGTTTTGTATTTGAGATAGCATGATTTTTAAAAGTGCTCAACACGGAGGCAGTGTCTATTGTTTAATGATCGTGGTGATTTGGGAGGGCAAAGGTGTTTCTAGATTGCATGGTTAGGCTTGCTCCCAGTACCACTTGAAGTGAAACCTCAGGTTCCCATGCTTTGTGGAACCTCTGTGTGTGTCTGCAAGATTCCTTTCCTGTTAAATAGGTACCTGTTTTGTCAGGTTCACAGCCCAAATACTGTCAGCCTTTGCAAAGCACAGGTCACAGCTCCCTGCAGTAGCTCTAAGAGCAAAGGAGGCTGACCAAGGTGAGGAAACACCTGCATATATTCAGCATACCAGCTTACCCAGCCCTGTGCTCAGGGGCATTTAAAACCCTCATGTTTTGCCCCTCCATAACAGAACTGTTCATGATAATCAGTAGTATTTGTGGCTGTACTATAAATTCTATTGTGAAAGGATGCCCAGTTTATTTTTGCTGCAGAAAATGGACTTGATATGAGCTTTAGTCCATAGGTAATAGGTTCTTGAAGGCTCAGAGTGTTTCTTTCAGCAAAATGCTAATCAGGTAAATTGGTACATTTAACAGTCATCTGGAAATGCACCCTTTTGTGTAATATGTAGTTGATTGTAACAGTTATGGATGCTATTTAATGGTGCCATCCTTAAACTTTCCAGTGTGATACTACCTAGAGAATTTGTTACTGATGAAATCATTATAGTGTTATAGAAATGAAATAGGTTGCTGCTGAAATTACTCTCAAAATCTAATTGTAACTTCACTGGAATTTTTCCCATGATGGATGTTAAGTATATGTGTATTTCTTATTTTTATAGATGCAGCAATTTTATTTCTATGCTTAATTTTATTCCACTATCTACTATGTATATATTACGTTTTGCTTCTCATTTCCAGTTGTGGTCAAATACGACTTTAGTCCAATTTGGCTTTTATCTGATATTCTTTTATTTTTATTTTCCCTGTCACATGAATGAATAAAGCAACATATTTCCTTTCTTGAGACTTTCCTAGGATTTCTCAAGTTAACACAATGAAGAGATCCATTTTATCAATACCTGAAATTATGCAAGTCCTCTCAGTTTCCTTGTGAGGGCTTCTTTGGAAAGAAGAACATGGTTTATAATTTCTTGCCTTCAAATCAATCCAGATTCTTTTTTTTTTTTAACTCCAATCTCTTGTCGTACCCAAAGTTTGCTCTATAGGCTTTTCTGTGTTTCAGACAGTATCTGATTTAAAAACAAAACAAACTAAGAAGAGAAGTCTTCTTCTTACTTGTTTGTAGGCCATGAGGAATGGATGAAATCCTTGCTCACAGAGGGAGATTTCAGTGACTGCTCAAGTTCCCAGGCACAGTAACCCTGCTTCCCTGACACTCTCTTAGGTTATCGCTGTATTGTTCTAGCTCTTGCTCAAAGATGTGATATTTCACTGCCTTCAGAGCAACAGCCTTACATTCATCAGGACCCGTGCCATTCTTTCTTTCTGCTCTTGATCTTACAATACAGATTGATCCTGTAAGAGAGAAAAAAAAAGCCCGTGTCTGTTCATCAGATTCTGTCCCTGTAGTCACAAAGCTGGGGCACAGAGTGGGTAGATGGCCACCAGCCACCACTTTCATCACCAGCCATAGAATCCACTTGACTGCTCAGAGAAAAGTGGTGCAGAAATAGCTTTTATTTCCCATGCTTATGTTTCTTGCATTTCCCCCCTCCTCCTAAAGCAGCAGACTGACTGAAAGATACCTAATTTGGTAATTATTGTTGCAAATTTTCCTTCAGAAAACTGGGAATTCATGAATCCATGTTTCTAAAAATGTACAAGATATGCTGCATCAGTACAAAATGTAATAATGTGTATTTGAACTGTGCTCTCATTGTTCTTAGAAGTAGGCTGCCCTCTCTCCGAAACAAAGAAAGCTTTGCAGAGTAAGGAGGGAAATATCATTGGCATGGTTTGGATAGCCCTATGGATTTCCATTATTTTGCTTAACAATTGCTTCCAAAGATTCTCTGATACCCAAAGCTATTTGTCAGAAGCAAATGTTTCTTAAAGCCATTGTGCTTATGTCCTACCGTTGTGAAAATTGCCATGGGCCTGTAACCTTTCACCCAGGTGGTCCCTGCTGATGGGCAGCAATGACCTTGCTCTGGTGTCTCATCTGAGCGCAGGCAGCTCGAGCTGCACGGAGACATCCCCCAAACCTCTGCTGCAGTGTCAGCATTGGACACGAGCCCGTGTCTCAGGCAGAGATGTGAATCCCTGACCTTCCAGGGGAGAGGCAATAGTGCTGCCAGCTGTGTTATGCTGACAGGCAAAGGACTTGTTTTTGAGATCCAGAAGTGAAGAAATTGAGCTAAACGCAGCACAGACTTCTAACTGTTGAAAAAATGTAGCAATAAACCCCAGACAATCTTACCTTCAGTTTCCAAATTATTTTGTTTTCCAGGTTGCTGGGAGTAATTTGCTTCATTAATGCAGTTCTGCAGCATGAGCTATTTAAATTTTATCCCAGAATGAGTTCTTTTAGCTGAATAAAAAGCCTTTTGAAAAACCTGATTTATGTCACAGTCACAGCTTTAAATAGAGCAATTCTGGTTCAGTGGCAAAGCGTTGGGGTCAAGGTCCATAGTCCGCATTTTCTAAGTGCTATGCATGGATTTGCATGCACACAGCTTACATTAGCACTAACGCAATTTGTGCATGTGGCCCCTGTGCAGTAGTTTAGGAATGTAGCCCTCAATAGAGAAGATATTTACAGCACTGAAGCTCATGTTGGGAAATATGAACAGCTGTGCTCCAAACAGAAAACACACATCTGAAGTAAGACAAGCATACTGAATATTATGTCCTGGCAGTTAACGTTTTTATTTATACACACTGCTAGGCAAAACTGAAAGGAAATATCATTCTTTCAGGATTAATATGTTTTGCAGAGCTAATAGGAGAAAACACCTGTCATCAGAAAAGATTTTTGCTGATTATAATTTTTTTTATACAGTTCCTGTAGTGTTGGTACAAAAGAAATATAATTAATAAATAAAAGCTATGTCACTTGCTAATGATGTTTTACTAGCAGTGAGATTCCTTCTTTATACTTTCAAACACTCAGTTGAAATCATTGCTCTAGAACATATATTTGCATAGATTTTTAGATTTAAATATTTTAAATTTTCAATTCTAATATCTCAGCACCGGCTGTGCACAGAAAGTGAGCACCTGAGAAAGGCATTATCCATCATGCTGTTATAGGAACTTAGTATTTACTTGCATAATGTCTAGAGCTGACTGGTAGCTAAATCCACATCAAGTTAAGAGGACTTTGCAAAAAGAAATTTTAATTAATTTCAAATTTGACTGGTGGAGCACGTGCCAATATCTGAGATTTCCCGTGCTGGGCTTCCCTGGAGCTGATCTGCCTGCCTGCTCTCCAGTCCCTGCGGGTCACACCTGGAGCGCCGGAGGCCTCGTTCTGCCCATCCCCGTGCTCAGGGAGCTAAGAGGGTTCTTGCAGGAGGCGTGATGATTCTCTTAACTAAATGGACCATGCTGAGTGCTTGTCCTGCACAAACAGCATTACACGTGGAGAGGTTTGAGGTGGCGAGGCTTTTTTTCAGTAACACTAACGTAGCAAAGTGTGCCCGTTTGGACACAAATCCAGGAGGAAACAACCCGAGAGGGGCGTCTCTCCCTCTCTCTCTCCTGCCTGCCAGGCAAGCAGGCCCCGGCAGCACCTCTCCCACGGGTTCGGGAAAATAATTTCTCGAGTGAAAGTGAAAAAAACTATTTATTTAAGAAACAGAGGCCCCTGCTGTCACAGGGCATAACAGAAAAAGAAATATTGAATCCCCCTCCCCTGTCCCCTAGAAGAGGACTATGGATTTTAGAGTTCTTTCTGTAGATAAAACCTGCAGTCCTGAGCTGAGCCGGGCCGGCCAGGCAGGGTCTGACGATCCCCCTTCGAGGGTCCCGCCGAGCAGTTCCGGAGATGGTCGCTGCTCTCAGGGGAGAAGCAAGCCAAAAACAGTCCAATAAAGGAAAAGAAGCTGCTGAGGGGGATCACAATCCCTTCTCTGCTGAAAGCCGAAGAGACTAGAGAGCAAAAGTCCTCTAACCAACAAATGTTGTCAGAATCGGGAGAGAAAAGAATGCAAAACATTCTAGCTGCAAGGTCAAGCTGGCCGCTTTGAAGAGTTCCCTGGGCTTCTCTCTCCCCCCGTTGCAATTTAAAGGTACACTAGAAGGCAAGCAGGCGATGGGGAATGCAGTATGGTCATAGAATCACCCCAAGACACAGAGCAGTTCTGTTTTGCAGATGGGCAAAGGGAGACCTTGAGATTGTCATTTACCTGAGACGTAAAGCAGGTCAGGAGCAGGCCAGGCCCCAGCTGAGGCTTCCTGAGCCCAAAACTCCAGACTTTTATTTTGCCTTGCTACTGAGGTGGTGGGCTTGTATGTCCAGGGAATAATTTGTATTGCCAAATGGAAAACTGGTGGGTGAAAGACACAAAAAGTAGTTTAGAACACAGTCTTGGTAAATACCACTTAATTAGTTTACATAATGAATTTTGGAACATGGCTATCTGTTAGATGCAAAATTTTGGATGCTTCTTTAATATGAATATTTTATTTCTTAATGACATATTAGTTGGTCAGGGGGAAATATTTTCACTGGAGCTAGTTGGAAAAATATTTTCCCAATAGCAATCATCACATTATAATTAAAAAGGAAAAATTGTGTGGCTACTGAAGTAAAGAGTGGTGTTCTGCTGCTGCCATTACTGCTGTGTTAGTTCAACTGACTGAAATCTGTGTGGAGGATAGGCAGGCTCTGGCCCTGCTGGGCAACACAGGTGTCACTCTCATGCTGTGGACAGATTTCTTGGGTTTTTTTATATCCTTTTGTACCTTTGAGGCTGACATAATACTAGTAGGGTTGCAAAGTCAAGGTTCAGGAACCCCAGAATGCCATAAATAAAATCATTTGTCCACTTTTGATTCAGAATTCTTTGTTGTATTCGTGGCTGTGCAGAGTGGGACAACTTCAGCCTCATTCTTTGTCCAGATTTTACCGTTTTTGGTGCTGGGTGGAAATGTATACAGAAGTTTCTAGGACTACTGGCTCATTTGCTGAAGAAATGAAAAGGTGTGAAGGAGTTGGGTCGCTACAGGAATGAAGGCAAGACTGTCACAGTCAAGCATTAATGCTAGCTGCTATATTCTATTCTTGCCTCTGTTACAGAATTTCCATGTGATTCCAGTCTAATCAAGCCATCTTTTTACTAATTGTGTCTGTTTACTTTCTGAATGCTTAGTTTGAGACCCTTGGGTCTGATTTATGAAGCACAGAGATAGCTCAGGTCAATGAAAATTATTTGAACATATAAATTACAAAGAATTCTAATTGTTCCAGGTTCTGTATGCCAGTGAGTGTATTCTTCTTAATTTAAATTGTAACTTTCACTTAAATTTCTCTGACCCCTTTAGTTGAAGAGGGCTAATACAATCTTTTCCTGTCTCTCTTTAGAATGGTATTTAAGAAGGGAGGAGCTACTGTAAGTACTGAAGTGACAGCCCAGGCAGAAATTAATAAGTCTCAGAGCAGGGTGTGAATAATGCTCAATAAATGAGACATGGGGACACATTGACTAATAACAAGAAAACAAAGGCATTGAGTAGCTGCTCATTATGTCAGTCAGTGCAGGCAGGAGTCCAGTGGAAAAAATAGTAGGTGGTCGGGTAATTAAAGATAGTATCATAATGCATGCACACAAGGTTGCCCAATTAGGGCTGCAGAGCAACTCTAATTCTGACACTTTCCTAAATTTTCAGTGCTCGATTTTACACATTTAATGTTCCCTAGCATATTTTTGGTGTATTTACATATATACGCTCCCCCATTGCCTCCTTCATTGCCAAACTGTTAATTAGGTAGAACTACTGAGAAATGCAGTTGGATAAACAGGGCTTTGCAATGAACCTTGGATATCATGCTGCAGAGCAGGAAACCTCAGGCTGCCAGAGCTTTGAAGGGTTTACATCAGTGGTAATGAATTTGTTTTCTTTGCTTAATTATTTTTAGGAAGTTATGTTTTCAGAGCAGTCTGTGTTCTTACTCACTATGCTATTTTATTTCTAGGCCGTCATGGCTGATGATGGTCTGGATGAAACAACTTTTAATGAGACTTATGTTCATAGGACTCTTCTCCCATGGGTGTGAGCCCCTCATTTAAAACAATAATTTTATTTCACCCACTTATTTTTGAAAATTGCAATCTGCAGCTTGATACTTTGGTTCTCAAGTGCAGCTTTCTACTTGGCGTTACTCTCCTGTGTGATGTGGAACTTTTCAGAATATCACAGAATAGTAAACACAGAAGTGGAAAAATTGAGAGACTGGGAAAGGAGATTGAGGGACAGGAAAGTAAATAAGTTTTATTGAGACCTTTTGTCTTGTGCATGCAAATAAATTATTTCGGTGATGCTGCTGTCCTGAGCTGTTCTACCACACTTGCACTGTAAGTGCTCTACCTGAAGTAGGACTCCAATACTCTGAAATATGGCCTCACTTCAGTATGAGTATGGCCAAGGCTTGAGCAAGTTCCCTGTTCTTCCTGGCTGAGGGGAGATGCCTGGATGTCTCAGTTGCTGTTGCCAGACACCAGGTCCCCTTTACCCAGCAGAGGGGCAAAAGGGGGGATATGGGGTGAGCGAGAGCCACCTTTGCCAGCCTCCGTTCCCGAAGGCACCTCCTTTGCACCAGTCCCCTTACACCTGCACAGGCTGTCCCTAGGAACTTGCAGAGTTAAAGCAGTCTCATTTCCTGGTAAAACTACATTCTTACGTTTCTACTCATGCTGAATCTGTCTTCATACCAAAGGCACGGCTGGTGTTGGGTAATCTTCAGCATTAGGAATAACATCAAAATGCAAAACCTGGGTGATAGATTCAGGATTAGAGCGCCTGAAAAGCTGAGCCTTTTTTCACCTTCTCCTGTGCAGATACTCATAAATCAATTAGTTTCTTTCCCTTTTCTAAGATTTTACCTGAAATAAAAAATTGTCATTATGGCAACAAGAAATCACAAATGAAGGTGTCTACATTGTGTGTCAAGCCATGCAGACATCATCTTTAAAAGCACTGTTTGTATTTTTTTGCAGAACCAGTGCTTGGACTTAGAGTCAAATGTGCTATAATTAAACATTGATTCACAGGAATGAAGGGATTTTTTTTCTCCTTTAAGGAAATGGATTTTAGGCGAGTAACAGAACAAAGGAAGCATAGTATAACTTCGGTTTTATGTCAGAAAATAAGCTGCAAGTGGCCTTTTACTTGCACCTAGAACTTAATATTTATTTTATTTTTCCCTTGGTATTGTCTTTAGTTGTATCTTTTTCTTTAGATTGTTTAGCATTCAGGGATTCTAGCCTTTCACAAAATATCTAAAGTTGTAGTGAAAATAGATGGCTGACTCTAAAATTATATTTACTCTTTTATTGCAGTTTTCATATCAATTTTACCAGACTTTTAGCAAGGTTTCTATTCTTATAAACCTCTTTCTTTTAGAAACTGTATGGAAATAATTTGACAATGAATTACATTACAGCATAGCCTCATATTGTGAAGCCTTTTGGAATATTTTGTTGAGACTTAGGTTGGTATGGGTTCTGACAGTCATGGCATTTATGTAAACGACAGAAATTTTTCAGAACCATTGTTAATTTGAGCTCCATGCTTGAATGTTGTGACCCATATTTTCTATTTAAGGATTTGTAGAGTCACTTTTCCCTGTCACTCCCTGTTAATGTGAATTAAAATCAGAAACACAGAGAACACAGACAGTGAGATGATAACAAACAAGGATGACAGGTCAAGCCCAGTACTTATCCAGAACTTATAATATCATCTGCTGCTACATGTAGGATTCTTCAAGAAGCTGATCTTGTAGTGTCCAAATGCTTCCACCTTACATTGTTTAAAACTTGCTGTCTTGGATGGACTAGTAGCATTTAAGTGCTTAGACAGACAGAAATTAACTTTGTGGGATCTTTATTTTTCTCGGACACTTGTTTAGCAAAACACCTCAGCTCATGCTTAGCCCCAGATATATTTAACAGGGGCCTCATCCCAAACCAGATAAAAACATTGATTTTTCATGTGTTTTGGAATAGATCCCAAAGCATTTAAGCACATGCTAAATTCCATATTGGCTGAATTACCTCCAATTTGTAATAGATAAAAATTTTAAGGGGAGGTAGTCAATGCATGTACACTGAAGGCAGTGAAGCTAGGAGATATTTATACTACATGAGTATTCCCCAAATTCTCTTTCCTTTTTTTTTCTTTTTTTTTTAAACAATTTTGTTCTATCACAGAAACTTGTGATTTTGGTTGATTTCTTGCTGTATTTTTCTTCCATAGTAAGCTTCCTTCTTGCAAATAGCAGCTCAGGATACTCACTAAGGTATTTGTAACATGGTCCTGCTCTGTGATGGTTTCAGAAAGTGACACCAATTGAAAATAAACTGTACAGTTGGCTTTAGTGTATAATTTATTGTAACCTTCAAATCTTTTCCTTGTTCTGGATATTGTACTGTTCATTCCCTACTTTTATGATTTAGTCTATGTGATTTTTACTACCATTCCATCTCAGAAGCTCGCACTTCACCATAGCATTCTTTCTGAACCCCTTTGGAAAACATGAGTTTAATCTTTCAAAATGAACCTGGATATGTGTGGTATTTACAAATTTTGATTCCTTGGTTAGTTTCCCAGAACATGGGCTGATACCTACACATAATTTTTTAAAAAAAAAAAAAATCAAACGAAAAACCCAACAAAACCAAACAAAGTAACAGAAGTCAATCTGAATGAACTGCTGTCCCTCGTTGTTCCTTGTTTTGGTGCAATTTGGTGTAATTATCTACACTGTGGATACAGAGATGTTTGAGTTTTTGCAGTGTAATACTTTGCCAGTCTTGTGTAGTGTTTGCACAGAGCTTGCTGATATTTTGTCCCAAAACTATGATTTCAGGTCTCCATGGTCTTGCATTTCAAAGCAGCCAATTGAGATCAGCTCCTGTGGACCTGAATCTTTCTCTTCAATTCTCTGTGCAGATAAAGCTCATCACAAGTTCTATGCTAACAATAAAAAGCAATAAAATACATTTTAGCAGAGACGAAAATATGTAGTGCAGACTTCTAAAATGAAATTTACATCCTATTTACATATATGAGATGTATATTGTCTGTCATTGACAGAAAATACATGTTAGGCTGGAAATTACTCCATTAAGTGTAAAAACGGCCCACTGGCTAGCATGGAAGGTTGCAAGTTCATTTTTTTCTCCTTAGCAGAAAATTTTTACTATCCATTTCTATTTTCATGTTTTACTTACATTAGATGCCCTGAATTATTTTCTTTGTAACGGCAAAAAATGGTATAAAAAAGCTCAAGTGGTTCTAGTAGGTACACATATGGCACTACACATTCTCTACAGTAAAACCTTGAAATGTTCTGTTTATAGACATCCTTGTTTCCTTGTCTATGGAAAGATTTATAACCAGCTCTGTTTTCTGTCTTTTTCAATGCCATGCTTTCCTACTTTAGAAATCAATCTGTTAGATGAAGCAGTATCAAATCAGTTTTTGAGATCCAGGAAAAAAAAAAAGTCCAGCCTTACACCTTTTTCTTTGCTGAACAGCAAGGGGGTTTTTAACACATGGTCTTCCTCTTTTAAAAAAATCCCACAAAAACTCTCATGAGTGATCTTTCCCGTGAGCACAGCTCAGTTGGGGTTGATTGTTGTCTTTGTCTCTGGGTTTGGAGGCTCTGGAGATCATCTAGTCCAATCTTCATCCCCAAAGCAGAGTCAGCTAGAGCAGATTGCTCAAGGCTCTCTCCAGTTGTGCTTGAATGCTCCATGGATGGTGACTTCCCAGCATCTTTGGGCAACCTGTTCCAGTGCTCAGCCACCCTCACAACAGAAAAGGTCTTTGTATGTTGGACCAGAATTTCCTGTATTTTTGTTTGTGCACATTGTATCTTGTCCTGTCGCTGGGTGTCATCGAGAAGAGCTTGCTTTCACCTTAACTCTCACCCACCCCGGTCAGGTGTTTTTACCAAATCTTTGAACAGGACAGAGTCTTTCTGTTGGCACTTAAAGCTGTCAATTCAGACTTGCTCCCCTGAGCCAGGATCCGCAAGGTAAATATGGCTATATATTGCTAACTGTCTTTGAGGCTTTGGCCCCTTATGGGCCCTGCCATCCCTGCCTACCTTCTGCCTTATTAAACTTCTATTCCCATTCCCTCCTCCCTGCATCTGTCTGTGGATTCTCCCCATAGGAGACAGCAAATGTTACACTGCACAGATAAAATTGCATGAAAATGAATGTTGCCTCAAACCGCAGTATTTTGGGATCGAGTGAAAATAAGCAATAGCTCACTCCAGGGATAATGCTACTGATTGGGAGAGGCCTATACAGAAGGAAGTTCTATTTAAGGCTTAGAGTCCAAGGGGGTGTGAGTTACGTGACATTCATTATCCGTTTGCTCCAAGACTAGAAAAATTTATTTTTCTTTGAGAAATAACTTGGTATCAGAAGTAACCCTGGTGGCCAGTTCGGAAATGGACATGGTTGCCAAAGTTCAAACTCCTAAATTTGAAAATGTATCCACTGACAGATCTTTTCTACTTGGTGCTTTTTATTGCTTCTTCACAGGGGTTGTTTCATTACCCTGCTAATTACCCCTCATCTTTACTTTTACATAGCCCTTTAACAATATCACCAGTTTATGATAAAGGTATTTTTAAAAAATCCATCTTGGTTTGAAGGATATCTGTATTCATTATTGTTTCTCATGCGTCATGCTTTTGGGGAACAGAATTGATATTTTTGTGCTCAGCAAAAAGGACAAAAAAAAAGTACAGTTACATAGCAGAAGCAGTATCTCCCTTCAGCACAGCAGTTTTTCAGCAGAAACTTGTGCAGTCTCTTACCTTCCTTTGTTCAGATCTCTCTGTAGGGTTTTACTGTTCACAGTGAAGTTTTCTTATTTCTGCCAGTTATTTCTGCCATTAAGGCATAAATGACTTACCCAGAACTTCAGGTTTATGTTAGTGTGAAAGGAGAATGAAGTCCTCTGTTCCTTTTCCTTTGTCTGCATTATCAGACTCATACAAACTTGGGTGTGGGTTTTGGACTTATTTCTTTTTTTTAACTGTCAGTATTGTAGATTCTGGGCATATGAATAATGCTGCTGAAGATATAAGTAAATAAATAGTGATGTAAAAGTTGCATCTTAGAGAAAATCTCAGCATGATTGTGCAGAATAGAGTGACTTTGTTGTGTTATTACATCTAATGTTTACAAGTGTAAAGTCAAAGATAGCACACACAAAAAAAATGAGAATCTGATTCTCACATTCCAATGCCAATAGCTGAATAATCTCATCCCAGTAGTTGAAGCACATCAGCATTTACAGTCTGTCTTTCTGAGGCCTGCAGTTGTTATTTTGCCTTATAACCTCTTCTTTCCATGGTAGCTGAGCCCTCGCTGTGTAGCTGTGTGCACGTGGTTCTGTTTCCAGTGAGCTCTGTGTGAGTGCAGGATTTGCTTCCCACACAGGAACTGCTGTAAACAGACTGATCTCTGTCAGAGGGAGTCATTCAGTACTTTAAGTGATTTGCAAATGTTGAGGCCAGCCTGCAGTTCTCTGGACAAGTTCAGCTGCAGTGATGGATGTGGAAATCTGCTGCAGCACGATCCCTGCACGTGCATTTCCACAAGTGGTGGGTTTTGTTTGATGATACACCAAAAGTCATGACTCACAAGACCTCTGTGATGCAGGGGAGCATCGGAGATTCCACACAATACCCCCGTGTTTTATCAGGGGTTATTGCCTATGGAAGCCCGTATCTGTTTTTACAAGTGATACAGTTACTTCGTTAGCATGTAAATGTGCAACAGCAACACATGAAATGCAAATTTAACCTGTGGGTTTTTCCTAGGCCGGTAGGGTCATTCACCTAGCAATGGCTTTAAAACATTCGTAAGTGCTTTTCTATTGTCTGCTTTATCAAAGGTAGTAGCCACAAAACGGCATTTCTTTACCATAGGACAGGTAGGGTGTCTCTGCAGTAAACAAACATATGTTTGCCTTCACAGGAGAATTCCACCAAGGAACTTTAGAGCACAGCAGGCTTACGCTCTGTAGTCAGAAACTTTCTGCAGAAGGTTCCTTCAGGGCTTCATTGCCCTTGAGTAATTTGTGGCATCTGATTCATTTTCCCCTGGCAGCTATATATGACGATGATGCTAACAATATGGCAAAGACTTTGGAAAAGTGTCAGGGAAGAGCTGATCAGAAACATGTGAAAATGCACACCCTCAGACTGACTTTAAAAACAACATTTTTTTGCACATATAGAAATTCTTATTCTTTAAATACGCATTCAACAGCACAGTTAGTGTAGACATATCACTATTCAAGACTGTGATATGTACATCAGGCAGCTTTTTAAAAAGTAACTCATACAAAATATTATTTATTTAAGCAACCTTGAAAGCAGGGTCTAATTGCTTATCATTTGACAGAGCTTACGATAGAAAAGAATTTGACATCCTTACTCATGATGAGTGGTACTTTATTCCACAATTACTGGTATTCTTTCTACTGAAAAAAAAAGATGGCAAGTCTAGAGCTATCATAAACTAAGAAGAAATAGAGCTTTTACACAAAGACAGCTTCATATCTACTGTTGTCAAGAAACAGAGGTTTGCTAGGAATGCTTCAGGTAACATTTGAATAGATTTACAGGAAAGAAAGGTTGATTTCAATTCTTCTATTGCATTTAAGCAGGATTTCAGCATAAATCATAAAAGGTGATGGGCTAGTGAATATTCATATTTCAGTTTCATTTTGCTGTAGCTTGAAGTTGAAAATCAGAGGTGCATGACACTGTACTAAAACAATCATTAATAATTAGAAAAATATTCTTGACTTTCTAAAATGTTTGAAACTGTTACCTTTGCTGCTGCAGCATTTATTTATTTACCTGATCTGTTCTCCTTTTACTGATTTCTCTGTCTGGGGATTAAGGTTTCTCAGATTGCAGGTTGCTTTACCAGAACATGAGTTCTAGCCATACACAGGCATCTGCTCTGGGACCTTTTTGCTAAAGGATACCTGGATAGCTACTTTTCCATGTAGTGCAGAGTGCTGAGCTAGAAACTGCAGCACAGAACATTATTTTCTTTCTGTAGTGTCACCCAAGAAGGCTAAATTGTGAAGTGCTGTGTGCACATCAATGTACTAAAATTCACAGAATTACAGAAAATAGGATAAGAAGGGACTTCCGGAGATAGCAAGTTTGTAATTGTGCCCCTGGCAAGATTGTTTATAACTGTTTTCACATAGAAAGCTGCTTAAAGTCTAACCCAAATCTAGCTACCACCCTGCTAATGTAGAACAGATGTGAAAAATCCTTTGCAGCCTATTTTACATATTTGGAAACATTTATCACATCTCCTCCATTTTCCCTTCTCTTCTCTGCACTAACCCAGTTCTTCCATTGCTGGTTAATTTTTCTAGGGCATGGATTATTCTTTTTGCTTTTTCTGGCCATTCAGCAGCACATCCAAATCTGTGCTGAAGTCGAATGCCCAGGCTGAATTTACTATCAGTGCTGCTGAATAGAGTGAAAAGATAATTTCAAAACCCTTTATGTATGTCTCAGGATTATGTTTACTTTTTTAGTTGCTAAAACCTGTATTGATGATTTTGCTGCCGCTGAGCACACATTTGTGACTTGTAGCTCTGGAGATGACTGCCATTGTCACTGAAGGCTGCCCCACTTTAGAAAGTTAAAGCATCAATTAAATTAGCTAAACGTTTATAATGCTGACATCTGGCCAGCAGAATGGATGTATCTTTGTTGGAATAGAAATCCATAGAAATCAAAGGTCATGCTCAGAATAAGATTATAGCATCATAATCTCATTACTTGAATTGGGAAGGGCCTGTTGAGATTAAAAAGAGAGAGAAATGGAATGCAGTATACACCAAAACTGGTATTTGTTACAGAGCAAATGCAAATGGAAGAAATTAGAGGAGACATGCATGATTTGAACTTCAAAACAGTGAAAATAGCATTTCATTTCTATTTTTATTTCAAACCACATCCAAGAAAAGGAATAATGTAGATGGAGACAAAAAGAGACTTCTAAGTGCTTTTCTTTTCAAATTTTTTCCTAGTGAGAGATGGATGGCAGGGGATTTTATGCCCCAAACAGCACTTACGAGTGCTTTTGCTTTTTAATACCATCCTTCGACAGAGAAAGGGAGAGAAAGAAGCAGAGAAGGTGCCCTGACACATCACTTCTAAGTGATTTCTCTCCCAAAGGTATTCAAAAGACTGATAGAAGATTTTTTTTCTCTTGGATATTTATTTTATTCTGTGACTTGGCAGAAATGAAGCAGGAAGATGAAGGGAGAGAGCTCTTGCTTGTGGAGCAGTATTAAATATCTGACTGTAGCTTTAGTTGTGAGGGTAATTGAAAGGATAACCATCTCTATTTGGCATGGCATGCTACAGAATTTTATTGTTGTATCTTATGTATTTCTCATTGTGGGTCTCTTTTTCCAAAGTATGTAGCTAAGCCTAGTCAGGGAGCAAATCCCAAGTCAAATTGTCTCATGCATAAAGAAAGACAGTTTAGAAGGCAGGAGTCATTAGAGGGAAAGGATTTTTCATTTTAGTTATGAAACTTAATTTGTTTTCACTGTCTTCCCTCCTTTGCATCTCTAAAATATTGATAGAGGTTATAATTTCTGACAGCGGTGTTGACTGTGGCATATAAGTAGGATCCAACAGCTGAAACCAATAGTGTAATATCGTGATGGGGCCCATCACACAGAGACAAGACTGGAAGGTGCAGCTGAAAGAGTGTGTCATTGATATAAACAAGAATCTTGAGTCTGAACAGGCCTGAAATTAGAGAAAGGTCATATCTGCATGTGAGTTTCACAGCTCTCATCCAAGTTCTGAATTTTAGCAATGGTATTTCAAGTGCGAGGACTGAGCAGCACTGTGTGATCATAGGGATCTGGATGAGAAGGAAACCCTTCCTCAGCAATATAGCAGAGTACCAAGCAAGCACATGGATTTTAATCCTGCCAGAAGATGGTTCTGTCTCCTGTTGCTTCATGGCAGGTCCTGCCTTTCCTATTTTGGAGTGCTTTCCATCTCTGGCATTAGTGATGACTCCCATCAGACACCTGTGGTCTCACTGCTGATGGCTGATTGATCATACATGCAAGGCAGAGAAGCAGCCTTACAAACCTTTGATCAGTGTCCTTAAGTAGAGTATGTTTTATGCATTAAATTTGACTCAAGGATTTTAGAACCGTGGACTGCTTTCTCTTTAACAAAAGTTTCAGAGTATTTGAAAACTGAGGAAATTTTTTTGTGCATGTCTATACTTTGTCAGTTTGGGTTTTTTTTTTCATAAACCTTTTTTCAAAAACAGTTGTTCTGGCTTTTTCTTGAAGATTTTCCAGCTGCTGATAGTGTACAAAATACTGCTGATAGTGTTCAAAATACTCTGTGCTACATGGGATCAAAACAGTTTTGGCATTAAAATAAAGTACACCATTAACTCTTTTGTTTCAACAATAAAATGGGAAATAAATGAATAATTTTGGAAAAATAATTATATTATCGGATAGGCAGTAGTCCGGAATTAATTTGTGAGGTGTATTGGTTATCTCCACAGTTAATTACATTTTGATTTGAAATGCGTGGATGTGGAAGTAAACAGCAGTGTGTTTAATAGTCACTGTATCTGGGTCACCCCAAATAGCATTTAATCCCCCCCCATCAGATGGTTTCTGGGTAGAAGGGTGTCATGGGAATATCACGGCAAGATAAGAGCCATGCTCTTCACATTTAACTTATTAATCAACAGGTAAGAAAAAGAAATGTTTTGTGGGTCAAACGGTTTGTGGGTTGAAAGGTGTCCTGGGAATGTCAAGGCAAAGTAAGAGCCATGCTCTTCACATTTAACTTGTTAATCAACAGGGAAGAAGAAGAAATGTCTTGTGTCTGGTCAGCTATCCATGAGCAGCAGCCATGTGCTTTGCCCTTTCCAAGTGTGCTCTGAAGCAGAATGAAGCCGTGCTCCTTGTTTTGCCCATTAGATAGCATTACCTCTGTGGAATGCCAATTCATATCTCCTTGTGCCGTGCGTGCTTCTCACATATGGGATTTTAATAACCTTCATGCTGTGCTATGAATTCATAAACAGGGCTTATAGAGGAAAAGCACCACAGGACTTTATTTTTTAATTATTGCTCTTTTGAAAAACAGGGTCTGCAGGATTTTTGCAAGGGTCTTCTGACAGAGTCAGCAATTGTTTTGCTGCTGCAGTGAGGTTATTCCAAGAAGAGGGGATAAATACAGTATTTACCTATGATACACTTTCTCAGAATTGATTTTCAGTATCCTATATTTCATAGCCTCTATAATTCTGCTGTTTTGTAGTTGGAATTTTGAAGGTCTGATCGTATGGGAGTTTTCCCCATTTTCCTGGAATGTAATGTGAATTTGATTTCTTAGAATATACCTCTCCTCCTCGTCCCTCCCCTCTATCTCAGCCTGTGAAGCCACAGTTTACTGCTCAGTGGACACTAGCATATGGCAGCAGTTTAGGTTTCTGTTCTGAAAAAGACCTTTTCATTCTGGATCAGTGGGGTTTTTTCTTTCTTTTTATCCCTCTTCTCCCTGAAGCCCATTTGAGCCACCACTTCTGCATCTCAGCCATGTTCCAGTGCTGGAGAAGAAGGCACCACTGTTACTTAATAGAGCCAAAAGAAGTAACAAAAACTCCCAGCACTGGTCTCCAGGTATGGCGTGGTATTTATCACCTTGGATTCATTGCTAACAGCCTTAGAAAGAAGACCTATGAGGAGGACTCAATAAACTTTGCTTTCTCTACAAATACCTACAAAGTAATGAGCCTAAACTGTTGGATACAGCCAGTTTAGCAGTCCTGGCACTGATTCACACATGCCAGGAGGGAAATTGCACTGTGTTGTCTGCCCATACCCTGTGCCACAACCAGCTGGAATGAATCTCTGGTCATTCTGTATTCCAGTCTTGTAACTGTGCCTAATAATATTTTATCTGGAATAAGATTTATTGTGTGCAGGTTCTGTGTGGGATTCTCACAGGACATGCAGATCAAATTTTTAGCCCATTTTCATTTTGGGAATGTTTCTCTCTCCTGCTGTACTTTGTATGATTATATGTGTGACAGGCAGTAAAAAGAACCAAGAACAGACAAGAAAAAAAGAAAATAATTTTTCACTGATTATTCAGTTTTCAATATTTTGTTGTTGTTTAGAGTTATTTTATTTTTAGAGGGTTCCCCACCATATTGAATAGTCCTTGCTATTAAAAATGTGTGCTGTCTTTTTCATTAAAATTCATCAGACTTCTCCTTGGTTCTCAAAGTGATAGAACTATAGAATTACTGAAAACAATGTGTTGGAAATAACCTCTGGAGACCATCTTGTCCAATATCACCTATAAATAGGAGTAACACCAAGGTTAGGTCAGGTCTGTGCCTCTTCAAGCTTTGAAAATCTCTAGGAACAGAATGTCTAGAATCCTTTGGGCACCTGTTCCAAAGCTTAATTGCCCTCTGTCACAAAAGCGCATTCCTTGAAAAAAGGATTATTTTAATGGGATATATATAGTCCATCAGGTTTTTTTCCTCACCTCGTCTGCCTTGGTCTTTTTTAGCCATGACAACACTGTGAGTGTCTGACACCATGTATGATGGGGTAGCTGAACACAGGCACACACAAACTTCTTCATGCTGCATCTATAATTCTTCAGTTGTATGACTCAGAGAGAGGGGATGCCAAAACTTGCACATTTGCTTTGTAAATATTTTCTTAGAATTAAATTAATACGTAATCCAAACCCTCCATCTCTCTCTCTTGCTCCTTTTGGTGTTGTTAATACATATGTACATGTATGCGCTTTTTTTAAAGTCACTAAGCAAATGAGAACATAGAACTAACGTTGAGTATGGAAAAGTTTTCCATTGTATACTGTCCATAGAAATGAAGAAATGCTATTTCTATGCTTTTCCTCAGCATACGCTGCAACCTGGACACCTGTTCATTTCCTTTGGATGATTATTTTATAATTATTTGACTTCAGTTGATTTTTTTTTTTTTTTTTAAACTCAGCTGCATCTTGGAGTCCCTCAGACCTTCTTTGTGGCACTGAGGTAGAACTTACCCTCTCAGTTCCCAGTGTGCAGTTGTGAGCTCGTGGTAGCTTGAGGTGCAACAGAGCCTGTAGCATGGAGCAGCACTGCTCCAGAAGGAGGACGAAAGGAGAGGCAAAACTTGTTTGCTTAGAAGGCAGTTACCAGTATTCCGTTATCTCTTTCCTTTCTAGGCCCTCAGCTGAGATGTATTTTGCCATATTCATAGTGCCAGCAAGCCACAGCAGGCAGATGCTCTCAGAGGGCACTGATTTTCTTTCTCGTGTTGCTGTCCCCAGGAACCTGTTTTGTCAGAGCCATGGTAGTCACTGCTGTATCAGTGTGAGTTACAGAGCCTCTGATGAGCTTAGGTGTTGACCTTTAAGATTGCTTTTCAAGTTTCAAAGATCCTGCTGTCATTACAGTCCTTGGAAACATTAGGAATCACAAGCTACATTAAAGCCAACAGTCTAAAAGAATAAAACAAAAAAACCTACACAAGCTCTGTGCACTCCCAAGCAGAGTGGAAATGTAGAATCTGATGCCAGCATGGATGCTAACGTGGCCTCCAAGACTTCCATCCCCGAGATGGACTTGGGGCAGGAAGGAGTTTCAGTAGTGACCAGGGAAGTCCATCCAGCCCTGAACACCAGTGTGTGTGCTCACACGCAGAGGGAACACCTGGCTTTGGGAGTAGATAACTTCTGTCAAGAAAACACTCTGCATACTTTTCATGGGTTGAAGCAGAATCACAGCTGAAAGAGCTCTGCTGCTGCCCAGGCAAAGCAGCAGCACCAATCTCGTAATGTTGTCCATCTATGAACTGAAAATCCAAATTTCGCCTCTTAAAATTCTTATGTTGGGTGAAGTCTCCATGAAGTCTTTGGTCATGTCAGTGGGAGTTTCGCTTTTAACTGTAATGGAGGCAATGAATGTTCCATAGATTTACCCAGAAAGTCAGTGTATAGGTACATTGCAGTGGTATTTTTCTTTTGAAGATGTATGAAAGACTAAAAATTAATTTCTCTCTGAAAAATTTAAATTATAAGTAGAAAAGCTATATGATTATAAATACCCATTTTGGAGGTAGTGTTGTTTATATCTTGCGACTATGTCACTGTCAGGCCAGACTATATAGCGGAGAAAAGATTGATAGGGTTTATTATTTTTGTCTTTTAATAAGATTTTGGTTTGCAATTGCTTCTAGCATGTTTCACCTCATAACTTACCACCTCATTTGTGCGTGTGTTATTCAGCACCTCAGGCCTTGGTCTCATTCTGAGGATGCACAGACCTGCACAAGGACCTTGACTTCAGTAATACTTGACAGAGGCCGTGGAGCTCAGCGGCTCTTATTCTGTCAAGGCTTTTCACTGAGGTGTAAATGGGGCTGGTTTAGGATGTGGTGGGAGCAGAAGCTGCGCTATCAAGCTCCATGAGTAAGGAGAACTGACACAGAAGGGTCTTTGAATTATTTAAAATTCATTTAACCCCAGTAGTTTCCACTTGAGTTTCTGCTTACCAAGTTATTGGAGGTGTTTTTAGCCCATGATGCAAACTGTTGTCTGCATGAAATCTGCACTGATTAAAAGGTGGTTGGTGGACATACGCACCAAGGCAATAATATAAAATAATCAGAAGAGAGTATATATGCAGCGATTTTTTTCTTCTGAAACAGTTCTTTAACTTCAAAGTTTTAAAATATGCAGCTGTGCCTCAATAGCTTTCCTTAGTGACTTAAAACATAAAACACATCCACCTAATTATTTAAGCAGAACTTTCCGATCCAGTTTAAATTTTTGTCCTAGTGCCCATTGCCATAGTGTTTGAAATTTCAGGTGTCTGACAAAACGATGATTTAACCTTGTATCTTTCTGCAACTGAAATAATTTTATGATCTTAAAAGATATTTAAAATAATAAAACTTCTGGACTAGCACTTTCTAAGTGAAATATTAACCTGAAATTACATTTTTAGAGAAAATTTTAAACATTTTTGCAGATGACACTCACTCAGTGGTACTGCACATATAGCCAATGTACCAGTGAGGGGAAAGTAAATGAATGTGGCCAGAAGCAACTATGTATTCTCTTTTAGATAAGGCATCCTGCAATTAAAAACACTGGACTTAGAAAGCTTCTTAAGGCTTATTTTGTCAAATGAAAAATGCCACTGGTTTTAATGTTATTGTAATAAACCTTATTCTTATTCCTGGCATGGATATTATTTTTTTTTAATTTCAGAAAAATGGATAATTAGCATTTTAGCTTATCACTTTCCTTCCATGCATACAAATAATTTGACAGATAGACCACCAAGAGAGACAAAATTAAATAATAGGTCTAGACAGCATGGAACTAAAATAAATGAGAGGTTAGGCTTCCAGCCTGTTAGGTGGTTTTCATGGAAAAGAAAGGGGAGGGGGTTAATATGAGGTAGTTTTTCTGACAGTTTTTGCTGCTTACCTTGATATTGTTTCCCCATTTCAAATCTCAAATAAATTGACCTGAAATAAGATGTGAACTTCATATTAGAAGTCCCCTAGTTTATTTGTGAGTCTAATTTTTTCAAATGTATTTAGATTAGAGGCCTAACAGGCATTACTGCATCTGTGATTCAGCCAACTAAGTTCCTAGATAATGGTCCATGATTAATGGTGAGTGCTGATAATAGGAGGTTATTAGAGAAAGCAAACTTGGAACAAATCTGCTGTATACATTATATACTTTACCGCCATCTGTGGGTATTCATAATAAATACAAATTAAAGTCAGCGGTTAGAGAAACCCATGTTTTCCATATGTGACAGAGAAATCCTTAGATTTAGTCTTACAGTAGGCATCTTCATGGTTGGAATTCTCATTAATTTTTTTGCAGAGATACTATTACTTGCAAAGAAAAAGCGATTTTTGTGGATAGAGTTCTTTTGGCCTTGGTTGCTGTCAAGGATGTCTTTCTAGACTCCACTGTGTAAGGGAGGATTATGTGTCACATGTTACCTGTGCTCTGCTGCCACACACCTTACTGGGTGTGAGAAATTGTTTTTGTCCTTTCGTACTGAGATTCATTCTCTATTCAGCCCGTGTGCTACCAGGACGTTCCTTCCTTTTATGTCTCCTTGAGTTGTGACATTTTACCTCCTTGTTGTTTGTATTGTTCGCTGACCAAATATGTCTGTATAGAGAAGAAAGAATTGTTATCTTCCTTATTACTAAATGTAAAAAGCAGAAAAGAAATGTGATACAGAGAGAGAATTGCAGAAGATAAATTAGAGCTAAGTATTATAATACCAATAACCTGCTGAATCAAGTGACATGTTTTGCTGGTAGCAAATGTACTGTTGCAAATACAGTTGTGCAGCAGTGTGACAAAAGCTGTTGGGATCAGCTGGTCGTGTTGTGCTCCGAGTTGTTTATGCTGTTTGATGGACAGTGTCTGGTTTACACTGTGTTTATCCGGTAACTTTTGTGCACAAAATTCAAGAGTCATCACGTAGTACTGAGGGCAGGTGAGCAATGTGGTGGATGTTAAGATAAATGGCTTACTGGATTCAGCATTCAGCAAGCAGTATTTGGTTGGAGGAATTCCCGGCTTTTGAACTATTACAAAGTCATGATATTTTAAAGCCTGTGTGTTAGTAAATGGGTGATAGATGAAGTGTCACAAACATTCTGGTTATTTATGGTCATCAGCTAAACCTCTGGGATGAAGTTAGGAATACTCTAGACCTAATGTAGTTAGTTTGGTTTTCCATTTTGCACAGCTGTGAAGTTAATTTTTTCATAGGCTGTTTTTCAGAGTGAATGCCGTTTCTGTGCCTGCTTTGTGAACTTGCCTGCGTAGGGTTTGCGTGATGGAGCTTGCCTCCCTTCTATAACAATTCAATCCTCAACAGTGTTCGACAGGAGTGTTTCCACATATGTTCTTCGGGGTATTTTTATCTCGATTTTTTAACATATATATGCCAAAGAGTATTCTGCTTTTCCTCCAATTCAGAGGTGTTCCTTACGTGGATCTGAAGCTGTAGACATCTGCATGCCTAAGGATGTTGGGGTTTTGGGTTACCTACAAACTGTAGTACTGTATGCTGGAGTGAACATACCCATTTTCGTCTGTTTTCTACTCGGGCAGTTGCGGTGTAAAGAACAAAAGCTTTTTTCTCTGCCTAATCCTATTTGATCGATATGTCTGATGAAGTTTTCTTCACAACAGTTAGTTTATAACTTAACAAATATCTTCAGGAGTTTTGGTTCTTTTTAGCTAGATTGCATTCCCAAACATCATGGTTTATCTTCTTGGCTATATACCAGTATTTTGCTTTTTCTCAAATCCTCCTTCCCCTTACATGTTTCCCTTTTAAGCACTAAACTGCATTCTACCCTTTCATAGGTTTTCTGAAATTTTTTCTGTTCTCTCTTCACTTCTATGTCTTCTTTCCTTTTATTTCCTCCTCCTTTTGTGGCATATCCTTTCATGTAAACAGGAGCACGTCCCTTCTGCCATCCTGCCTAGGGACAGGACAGTTTGCCAGGCACCTGAGACACAAACGAAAATGGTTCTTCTGTGGACTGACTGAGAGTGCACATGCAGGACAGGTCTTCACATCCTTTAGGAAATGCCTTAGGGCAAAACTTTCTTCACCTGCCACTCTGTCAGTGCCCAAAGTCCTTCAGGGCTGTTGACCATCAGTCCTCCAGAGCTCTGCCTTGCCTGGGTCTTTCTGTTGTACTTGAAGCACTGAATCTGGCAGCTTCCTTCCTTCATTAACCCTCCATGCAGAGACAGAACAGTTTCTCCTGTTCTTATTTACTCCCTGCAACCTTTCTATTTTTAAGTCTTTTTTACCAATAGAGCTATCAAGAATCTTCCAATAGTTTATTATTTGAGAAGAAAATACTAGTGTAGGCTTATTTAAAAGGTGTCAGTTTCCATAAAGGTTCAGTTGGAAATCAAGGAAAATGAAAAAAATGAAAGGGACTGTTCTGTTAATGTGAGCTACTATTCTTTCACCTTTTCATAATAAAGCAAAATGTTCAATTGGAGGAGCATTTTAACTCCATTTTAGAAAATTACTTACATACAATTTTTGAAAAATAGAAAGTTAAAATATTTCGATCAAACTGGACCTGACTTTTATTCAATTTTAGTAAATTTTGTTTTATGAGATTATCATGAGGGGTATTATCTTTGGCTTTTCAATTTTTGCCTTATAATAAAGTAATGGAAAATACCTAAAATACATAAAAAGATCTGGTTTTATTCTTTATAGGTCATTCATATACTTGACTCTGTCTACTCAGTGTTTTCTCACGTATATTTGAGGTATTTGGTTTTCAGCTCTTGGTATCATGAGATGTACTCGATTCTTGCTTTGTTTCAAAGCTGCCTATATTGTTCCCAATAGGAGCAGCAAAATCAACAACATTCTGGTGAGCATTTGCTCTGCTATATCTTGAAAGAGGTAGGAGCTGGCATGGAGTTGTCTGGAACTGTCTCAAAAGTGAGAAAGATGACACTGCATCACTTTGCACTGTGGTTCGTGTTTGAAGGGTTTGAGTCTCTGATTTGGTTTTTGTTTTTTCTCCTTTCTATGAGAAAGAAAGCTAAAATGTTTCAAAAATACACTTGCTGGTTGAAAGTTTAGATGGGGTGGGTGACTTTGGCACACAAGTTTCAACCTCTGCCCAAAGTCTGAGCTTCCTTTGTTTTTCTGTCTCGTTGCCACTGACATGAGGAATCCACAAGGTACTTGTTCAAGCACAGGGCTGGTACAGCCCCTTTAAGGAGCTGTAACAAGAGCTGCACATCAAACAGTTCTGTAACAACTGGGTCAGTGTGTATAGAAAGAATTTCAACGATGGTTATTTATTCAGTCTCTTGCTGTAAGATTAGTCCCATTATGTGCCTCCTATGCATTCCCTTCCAATTCATTCAATTTAAATAAAAACTTTCTGCTAGAACTCATGTACATATCAGTGACATTCATCTAAATAAAATATCCCAGTCACTTGAGTCTCAGGAACAGTCTTATGAAGAAGCAGATCATATTCTATTTATTTGGAAATGGGATGCATGTTGATGTTGGGCTTATTTCAAAATAATGTCAAAATGTTAAAATCTTTATGAAATCTTAGCATTAAATTTTATGAAGACAGAGATGTTTGCCAGGATATGATGCTGAGGGCAAGGACCAAAATCAACTGCTGAAGGTAAAAAAACCACAGTACTGCCATAGGGGGGAAGAGGGAACAAACACAAACTCAGGGTAATCAGACCTGTCTTTTTTATCATTTTTATTTCTATTGCTTGATGTTAGTAATATAATGTAAGTTATATACAGTGCTGTACTAAATTGGTAGTTCTTGCTGAGTGAACACACAAATACTATCTTTCTTTTCTTTTAATGTGCTGATTTTTTTCCTAGAGAAGCCTGGCAAGTCTTTTCTCCCAGTCAGAGGTCTGAAGAAATTGAGTAAGGGTAGATAAAACCAGCTTGTTTAATCACTGAAACACAGGAAAAATTAAAATACATTTTTTGCTTGTAAAGTAGAGAAAAGCAATAAAAACAATGCCAGACGGTTAATGCCTCTCTTGTACCTTTCATTTCAAAGACCTCAAAAGAACATCAAGAAGAATAAAGGCAAAATCTATTCCCTATTGGCATCATTATAAATGTTGTATCCTCTAAAACTCTAAAGACATCCAAGAAGAGTAGAAGAATAAATGGCATTGAAATAAAGAAAGTGTCTCTGGAGCTTTGTTCAATCGGCTTTGTTAGAATTCACTCAAATAGGATGATTATAAGAAAAGATCTCATTTGTTTCAACATTAAAGGAGCAAATTAATATGTGGCAAGCTGCTAATAATTGCCTCATTATGTAGTGAATGGGCATTGCGTCCAATTTACAAAATTACAATCATATTGTCAAAGCAACAATTGAGAAAGTTTAGTCTGAGTTTCCTAACTATCTGCATGATTAGTTGTGGGATTCAGAGTGGAACAGGGTTGGTGGTTGGAGAGAGCGCACCACGGGTCTATAGTGCTAAGAAGCCACAAGAGAAATTCAGCTTTTCATTAGTGGAAATTCCCTCTGCAGAGGTCCAGAGCTGGATTTGGTCCAGCTGAGGAGTGAATCTGGCAGTGTCTGCTGAGACCAGAGCTTGGCGTGTGTCTGGTCTGTCCAGACATTATTTTGTGGATCAGAGACCTGGCCTGAGATGATCCCCACATGGACCTCAGCAGATGTACAGGGCTGTGGCTGGGAAACTTGATGATCCAGGATCTGTGCCATTGGGAAACCCGCCCATACAAATGGTTCTGTAGCTGGAATTTCAGTCTCCTGGTGGAGACGTTGGAAATGGTAGGGGAGTTGTCAAATTTGGAAAGTAAGCAATTTTCCAAATAATGAAATCCTGTGTGGAAGAGAATCATGTTTTGTGACCTACTTTAGTTGGATTTGCTTGTGACCTTTTCTAATTCTGGCTGATTTTGTTATTTAATGATTTGACCTTTGATTCTGTGAAGCCACTTCAGTGCTAAATGCAAAGATTTAATAACTAGAACTGTTTGATAAGTGACCTTTATTACACAGCTATTTCTCTTTGCTAGAGAAATGGCACTGTTTTGCAAGTTCTAATTCACAGTTTTAATTATCTTTTCTATTGTCTGTAAGCTTGCACAGGAAATGGAAAGGTCAGACATTTCATTTTCTTTACTGATTAAAATATAAGTGTTCCTCAACAGTTACAATGTATCATTCAGGAAAAAGATGGGACTATTTGTCATAACTATGCCCAGCTGCTCTGCTGAGGACTTCTGCATCATTCTGGTCAGCAACAAAGTGAACAATTTTCTAACAGCCATAATAGCTCAGCCCCCATGGTGTTTAGAGGTGAAATAAATGTCTAAGTACATGAAAAGAGAAGAAAAGTTGGATGGTTCTTAATGTTTTTGTCTTTTACTCATTTATCTATGATGCAAGTGAATGAAGGTCTTGTGAGAGGTGAACCTTGGCCTGATGTTCTTATCCACAGAGGATAAGCAGTAACAGCACAGGTTTCTGTGTGGTCCTGCCACTCTGTTTCAATCCCGCTGCTGCTGAACCATCTCTGCAGGTGAGACAGCAGCCTGGGCTGCCTGGCAGACCCATTTGTACTGTATGTGGATTCATGTGTGTTACTGACACCACCCCTCTCGTCTGTGACACTATAAACCAACACCACAAACTGGTGGCCTGTCTCCATATGGGGGTCAATGAATGAATATTGATGTGTGTTTTCTCGTATGTTGAGGGAGATATAATGCAAAAAGCTGATAAAGTCAGTGGATGATTCTGGAGTCAGTGGAATATCTGTCATGGGTGTCAGTCAGTCTCCTAACTTTGTCTGGGATCTCTGTTGGACAGTATGCATATTGGGACATGTAAAATCTCTCTACATTGTAAAAAGTATTTATTGTGAGATAGACCTGGGAGGGGCTTAGCTTCTGACTCTGTTCAAGAAGAACAGATTGTATGTTGACCTAGTGCAGGCATTCAGTATTATGAAAGCACTTTATAAATTGGAACAAGATAAATGAATCACAACAAAAGAGCTAGAAAACCAGGGGACACAGTTGCAGGAGTGAGTGTACTCAGCTTATTCAAGCAGAACAGTTGCACTCAGTGAATAGAAAATGCACAATGCATTTCTAACTGAGGTCAGAAAATCAAACAATCCCAAATTTAAGAGACCAGCTCCATTTTATGGAGAAGGAAGAATTTAGTGAAAAAAGCAGCTCTGAGGATGAGACAAATTTAAATGGAACCAGATTCTTGACCAAATTGGATTTTCCTATCTAGCAGTTTCATATTCAGCACTTGCTAGTTTTAAAGTTCACCCTGAAAACTATAAATTAATCTACTGGGACTGTAACAATTCACTTCATGCTAGGATATGAGTTATGCCCGTGGATTTGTCTAGGTCACCCAGCCATGTCCTCATAATGTATCTTAGAGAGAATTTCTGTAAGTAAGCGGTAAACAGAAAGACTGCTGCGTTCAGTTGCATCTCCTGGGATTTCATCCCTGCTGTCAGAGAACCACGCAGGACAGCTCTCTAAAACTATAACAGCTATAAAAAATGCATGGTGTTCTGTAAAGGAAACATTGACAATGCTTTTGCATTCAATCAGGAATCTTTAGCTACTGGTGAAATGAGGAAAGAATGTTTTCCTGAACCAGCCACATAGTGAAATCAAATCAATCAAAACAGAGAAATCAAAGCTTTGAAATTGTGAGATTTACTGCAGAAGTCTTGCAGGATGCACCTTAATTCAGTACAATATTTGCCACCCAAAGATGAGGTATTTTAGCTCTTACAGTTTGGCTCTCTTCAGAGGTTTGTCTCTTGTCCTTGCATTATTCCCCCTTATCAAAGAATTTGATGTTTTGTCAGCAACTGCATCCCAGGGTTATAGTGGTCAAATGTAGGCAGGCTATTCATCCCCATCAGCTAAATGAGGTGTGATTTTGAAGAGAAATAACCACAAGTCTGATCAGAAAAGCACCTAGCATCCTGTCAGAGTAAATGTCCAAAGAACGTGAAGGGAATTATTCCTAAAAAATATTAAACTGAGGTCACTGGCTCCCGGTTGTGAGCATGACAGAGGATCAAGTCTGTGACCATACAAAAAACTGTAGGTTATCTCTAACCTGGATGATCTTCTGTAGGGTTTTTTTTGATGGATCTAGTTTTCATTTGATTTCGATTTCTAACTGAACTCTTTATACAATCCAATTTAAATAGAGGGCATTTCCTTTTAGTCTGTAGGTACAAAAGAATCAAAAGACATTTACTCTTTATACTCTGACAAATGGAACATCAGATAGGTCCTTATATCTCTGTTAGATAATTTTTTCTATTTTCAATTCATACTGTAGTAATAGCACCCTATAACGTGGTCAGGAAATACTATCTTTGACTTTAGTTTTCTCAGGATTAAGTTCCTAGTTCAGGTGTCACCAGTCCATCTGCCTCTCATTTTCCATGGGTCATAACCACTCTCTGGAGAGAACAACATATTCCTCTCTCTACATCTCCTTTCCAACTGCAGGATTTTCTACTATTAGGTTGCTTTTAGCCTTACATCTCGCATTTGACTTCTGTCACAAATTTGGGAACTATTCATTCAGACACAAACACAGTTAATGTACAGTTAAACTTCCAGCATTACTTTTTCAGTAAATTTTTACCTATTGCTGACAACACCTTGTTAAAAGAGGAGCCATTGATCTAAATGATGTTTTCTGCTGCTTCTTTATTTCCTTGTTTTTTACTGAAAAGAGTAACATTTAGAGGAAAAAAAGGAATGATTATTTGTATAGTTGACTTGGCAAGGTGGGAACAAAGGCAAAGATTGGAACTGCCTATTTCACTGAAATGGTGTGCATTCAGAGCTTTGTAGTGGTAGAGTTTTGAGCAGCTCTGCCACATGGGGATTGTGGTTTTTGTTTTTTTAAAGAGAACCATTGCTATCAATTTTTTTGTACTGTACCTGTCTTTCTTTTAACTGAATTTTCAGTCTTCATGTTTTACAGAGGAAAAACTTGAAATATATGTTATTGTTTCCTGTCTTCCAGCCTCTGCAACTTGACTGTGACCTCTGTGCCATTGTTTCAAACTCAGGACAGATGGCTGGCCAGAAGGTGGGCACCGAGATAGACAAGTCCTCCTGCATATGGAGGATGAACAATGCTCCCACAAAGGGCTACGAGGAAGATGTTGGGAAGAGGACAACTATAAGAGTGGTCTCTCACACAAGTGTGCCTCTCCTACTCAAGAATCCTGAGTACTTCTTCAAAGAAACCAACAACACCATTTACGTGATCTGGGGTCCTTTTCGAAACATGAGGAGGGATGGAAATGGCATTGTGTACAACATGCTGAAGAAAACTGTTGACAGCTACCCAACTGCCAAAATCTACGTGACAACGGAGAAGCGCATGAGTTACTGTGATGCGGTGTTTAAGAAGGAGACAGGAAAAGACCGGTAAGTCTTAAATGTGAAGAACAATTATAATGTTTGACAAAAGATACATGAGAAAAGTCCATGTGGGATGTCAGCTACTAAATGAGTCCCCAGATATGTTTTTAATGCATTGTTATATGGGTTTGACTGTTGTAAGCACTTGATGAGGCAGCAGCTAGGCCCCATTTACCCCACCTACGCTACCTTCTGTTCGTTCCGTTTCTGTTGGCTTGAATCCCAAAAATATTGGATGTCTTCCTGATATGTTTTCAAAGCTGTGTGTTGTTTTCAGCTCAATTTACTATTGATTAAATTGACATTTTATTTGAAGGGGATAATCCCACACAAACAACATTTCCAAATGCACAACCTCAGGATAATTCTGGATATTGCATTTTCTTCTCTGTTGAGATTCACTGTAGCTTTTCTTCAAACACAGACCTCTGGGTTATGCATTATTTCTGTTTCTTGGTGAAAATGGATTATCAGAGATACTGGAATAGATTTAGGTTTTTACCAGTATTATGCTAAAATTCCGTTTTCCATGCCCGAGAATGTGTGTTTATGCTGCTCAAGTGGAGGCTGTAAGAGGTGAAAGTGTGAGTGCCACTGTTTGAGCTAGCATGTTCAAAGCAGAAGCTGGATTTGTGGAACTAAGACCACAAATTTCAAGAATTTGCAACCAAGCTGCAAAAATTCAGGTCATCTCTGTTTTGGCATGGAAGATCACCTGTCACATATTCACTTGAGCTAACTAGGAAGGAGTTTCCAGATCACTGCTGTGCCTGAATATTAATTTTTAAATTTGCACATCATGAATTTGAGGTTGGGAAGGACTGTTGCTATTCTGACCAAGTTAAAGATACAGATATTCACTAACAGCTTAATGCAGTCTGAAACTTTGACTCAGCTTTTGAAGTAGAAAAGCTTGTTATCTCGAACGTACTTGTTTCACTATCTTATTAAACTGTCAGAATTTGATGACAGTTGATTTTTCCTATTTTTCAAACTGTTGAAACAAGCTGCCCCTCAGCTTGTTCACCAAGTGCACATGTTGCTACTGTGGTTCTGGAGTTGGAGGGAGCTCATATATCTCATAAAGGTGTCAAGGTTTTCATGACTTCTTTAGTTTAACTGAACAAACCGGTGAACAGAGGCTAATAAATACACAAGATCTATTCTTCAACAATGACCTTTAATAATCCAAGTCATCCTGTTTACATATTAATCAAGTTAAATATGATCACAGGTACATTATTGCATTGCTGTACATAAATTTGTTTATGAGTCAGTCAGGTCACAGCGACTTTACAATACTTCATGAAAATCCTTATTGTGAGATCAGACCTTGAAAAAATCTCTTTTTCCTATGGAAAAAAAATCTCGTCATTCAATGTCGAAGTATCCTTCTCTCCAGCCTAATCCACTCCTCTTCAACAAATTAACACATCTCAGGTTTTTATAGTTACGCAATTAACACAATAAAAATGCTTCTTTTCATGTCAAAAGCAGATTGAACTTCTCTGAGTGCTTATAACAAAGTTCTTAAGCAGTTTAATGTCAAAGTGGCCCATGTTCTTTCTCCTTAAGTTTCACATTGCAACAGCAATAAAGTTTTACGAGCCTGTTGCACCACCCATCACGTTGTTTGTGCGTGTGCGTCCCTTCCACACCAAGGAAAAAACCCACTTCTCACAGTGGCAACCAGGTAACATCCTTCTGTCTGCTGTGACTTTCATTTTTAGTCCTGCTTTTCCACATCAAATACTTAGTGATGTTTTTAACTTCATTTAGTGCTCTTGTCAGCCAGAAACAAGGCAAATGATTGATGCATCACCAGCCAACACCTTCTGTATCTCAAGAAAACATCTTGCAGTTCCCTACTAACTGGGGACTTTGGTTTGGAAACTGTTTCATTTTCTGTAACATCGTCAATTTGCAGGACCTGTCTTCTGTTTCTAGGGAGGGCCATGAGTCTGTTAGAGGTTTGTGGCATTTGTGGAAGCAGTAAATGGAGAGCACAAGAGATTTGTGGGTGATGAAAATACGTTCGCACGTTGTGCCAGGCTATTACAATGCTGAGACAGACTCGGGTTCCTCAGCCAAATATTCCTTCGGTTCCTCAGAAAAACATCAACCCTTGCTTGGAATATTAGATTGAACAGAGGTCTGGTTCGACATTTTTCCAGCAAAAATTCTGGAAGGAAACCAATTTCAACTCATATTTTAAAATGTACTGAGTGGATTGCAACTACATCTATTTTAGTTTAATCCTAAAATACTGTCTTTTTCTACAGTGTATGCTACTAATGCAGAGTAAGATTGCAACAGATTTCTAGTCTGTCAAGCCTTTAATGAGTTTTCTGTTTCTACTCTTTGATGTACAATCTTTTTAGGTAATTAGTGGGACTTTTCAGCAGTTTCATCTTTGTGGTGCTCAAGTTTTTAAAGGATGTTGTGAGAAGCAGCTAACAGGTATGTGCTGCAGAAAAGCTCTGGTCCTGCAGTGCTGACATGGGAGCTTTATCCCTGACTTCACTGGGTGCAGGTTCAAAACCTACAGCTTTGGTATTGACAAATGATTTATTCCTGATGCATGGAAGAAACAAGAATTGCTTCTGAGTAACTTCCAACAAACAGTGGTTTTTATTTTGTAATGCATTTTTTAATTCTGCAGCCGTACAAAATACCCTCTGATACGGGCTATCCACACTGGGTAATTAACCTTGAATGAGCGTTAGGAATCTGGGGAACATACGTTCTTTCTGAGAGTCTTCGTTAGTGAAGCAGTTGAGTTCAAGGTGGTGAATGCTCATCCACTTTGAATAATTGTTGTACATAAATAATATTCATTACCAGACATTCACAATTTTTCATTAATGCATTTTACTTGGTACTTCCCTAGAGAGAGCATAAAGCTGGCAGCTTCTTCCAGTGCTTCGCTAATGTGCTGGTGTATTATATATATTGACTCAAGTGAAAGGATTTGAAGAAATATTAGATAATTACTAAATGTGGCATCTTTGTATGTACCTCAATCCAGATAAGTGGTTCTAAAGCCATCTATATCTTTGCCATGCAATACAAATATAATGCAATACGATATAATAACATTTAATTGGTAATAACAGAGAAAGCTGTAGTCTTCATTAAAGCAGCAAAGCTAATTCTGGTCTGATAAAGTGCACTGAGCATCCCTAAATAGGTTTTAATTAGCTGGCACCAAAGCTGCACCACCCTTAGGGAGGGTAAAATTAATGAAAACTAGCAGCAAATAGATCAATGCTACTGGATGTTCTTGCCTTAGGTGAAGGTGATGAGAAAGAAAGGAGTGTCTTTTAAAGATCATTTAGAAAACAGTCTGCGTTAAAAGTCACTTTCAACAAGCAATGCTAAAATAAATCTGTGCTGATATCAGCGGAGCAGTCTCATGTTCTCTGGACTGCAGGCTCCATTTGTGTTTATACTACAAGCATCTCAGGCTAACCCCTGAGCCCTGCACCTCCGAGCAGTGCCTGTGATGGCCCAGCTCCGCATCCCCCCTGGGGCAGGCAGCGGGCTCGGACCGCTCCTGTCCCCCTGCCCGTGCGCGGCACTGAGCCCCAGCTAAGAGCCAGCACCGATGTGCTGGTACTGCTCAAAGCACAGCTCAACTGGGTGGTTTTAGTCACTCTTTTTGTGAGTAACTGCTGAAAAGAGCCTACTGAGCTCTGCTGGAGAAAGGTGTCCTGAGCGCCTAAAATTCGCAGTAAGAGTTGTGAGATGGTGTTCTGAAACCCAGCCAGTTTGGTAGACAGTGGACTTTCCACAGACACTGTCCTGACTCTGACAGTGCCCATCCCATACCCAATCAGTTCAATTCAACAACATTTTTTTGAGATTATTAGCTACACACACGTGTCTTTAGGAGGCAGGTTCACTGAGCCACGTTTGCAGTCAAATGACTGTTTTTGAAAGACTTCTGTCAGTATCTTGGACAATTCTGAAGAAATTAAATTGCTTTTGTGCTTCTCTCCCAGAAGTTCTTAGGTTCCTCTGTTCATGCCAGATGGTGCTATGTGTTAGGTTGTGAGAAAGCTGTTTTATCATTCAAGGCAGAAAGATGTATCATTCTGATCGCTGACTTCTGCACCAAGATTCAAAATTTGAGGTTGTGTTCAACCTGCCATTTTACTCAGTTCTGCTCACTAATTATTTATTACTTTGGTGATATACGAGATCTATATTATATCTCTGTCATTTAGAGCTAGCAAATTACATTCATCTAAAGTTTGGATTGACACTGTTAAGACAACTGCAGTCATCACAGCTTCACCTCAGCTAATATGTGGTTTTTCATGTGTCTGACTAATCTACATGAAGCTATAGTCTAGTAAAAATGTCATTGAAATGAATAAATGAAATTACATTCTCTGAGGTTCGAGTACCTGCAAGTTCTATTGTTTGGTGATATTCTCTGTGAATTGAGGTAGTAAAGCTGTCAATGTCCAGAATATTATAGTTTTATGCCATGTTTCTGGTTGTTGGCTTGAATGAAATATTACAGTAATGATATTTTCATTTTTTGGACTTGCTTCCATATATGCCTTGGTTTCTCTATCAAAGTTATTCAGAGGAAATATAAAAGATTAGCTAGTGTTGGTGAAAATTTGCAGAAAGCAGTTTTTCATTGGAAAGCTGTGAACATTGACACTGAGTCTGGCTCAGAGAGTTAAATTTTGGCACTTGGGAAGTGTGTCCCATCAGTGCTTTGTATTAATGGGACTTTTGTAAAAAAANAAAAAAAAAAAAAAAAAAAAAAAAACAACAAAATTCTGGAAGATGAGTAAAAGTTCATTTCATTTTGAATGGAAAATGAGCAGAGTTAGGGAATATCAATGTCTTTAAATTACAGAACTTTAGGAAGAAAAGGATGAAAAAACTGATTGAGACTGACAGAGGAAATGTATAATGCCTGTTGGAACATTTTTAAGGACAAAGATTAATTGTAGTTTACACTTTGCTATAGTCTTTATCAGAATGATGTAATATCTGCTGCTGCACCAATAAAGTTCTCAGCTGCCCGTGAGCTTCTCAGCAACTGCAAAAATATGCGTTTGATACAATGACCATTTTTCAAGTACTTGGCAGTGGATCTTTCTTGAACCATTGCTTGGCACTTCCATTCTTTCTTATTATAAAGTAATTCCTTCAAAAATGCTAATGGATTTGTCCATCTTAATTCATAAAGGGTTTAAATAGTTTCATTGTCAGTCAAGACTGCTTTATTACCTGAAAAAACAAGGGTCTAAAGCCTGAAACCTTAATGAAATAAATAGATTTTTCATTATAAAACACTTAAAACCTCACCATCTATTGCTATTTGTGGTCAATCACCAGATGGTTAACAACTGTTTGGGGGTTTATATCCACTCTTCCATTTCCTGGTAAAACACCAGTTGTTCCTAAGTGTTCTACATTGATTCCCTGCAGCCCATTAGTAACTGCATTTATATTCTTTATGAAGATTTTCCTAATTAAGATGAACACTTTTCTCTATTAGGCAGATGGAACTCAGTAGAAGAAGTCCGTTCTTTATTAACATGCCAGTAAATGCTGCTCAAAGCACCAGCACTTCTGTTAAGAAACACAGCTCCTACTACATTACGCTAATTACATAGTAAAGTGAAACTTTATTAAAAAATATCAATATTAGCTATTATTTTGTGATAAAGCTGTGGCTGCATATAGTTTGGTGTGAGCTTAGAGACCTATTGATCCTGTAGTGGTTGCTGACTATAGCCATGGAGTTGCTTCTTTTTAATTAATGATTAAAGACAAGGAATATATAATCAGGATCTACTCTATCATTGTGCATTTTCACATGGTCTTTGAATTTATGCATCTATTTATTTTAATTTATCACATCTTCTTTAAGTGCTACTGGATCTGTTTTCTGCTCCTGATGAACTGAATGTTAAATCTTCATACAGTGTTTGGTATAGTCCTAATTACATGCACAGCTTTTTCATCCTGTGCTTTAAATACTCTGCAGCTTTTATTGCTGTGAGAGAATTGCTGATACCTCTCAGAAGGAACTGTGCATATGAATGGGATTCTGGACTCGATCCCCGAGGGTCCCTTCCACTCAGCATATCCTGTGATTCTGTGATTCTCACATCCCATGAACATCCACCTTTGGAAAGGATGATGTAAGTCAGTGACTCATGCTAGCACTCCTGGTAGCAACCTGGGTTGCAGGGCTCCCAGTTTTGCTGCTGATGGTGAGGATATTTTATGGTTGCAAAGGAAAAAAGTCTTGGAGAGAAAAATGAACAGAAGCATAGATTTTGAATGAAGCCTTTGATGTTCATCTTCCAGAGTTCAATGTTTTTCTCTTTCCAGATCACAGTGCGTAAAATAGACCTTGAAGTTCCTAAAGGAGCTTAAAGTTTGGAAGGAATAGAAATAATTTTTTAAAAATTTAAAAATTAAAAAGAAAAAAGAATTTTTTTTTTTTTTAAATTCAGCTTTGCTCCCAGCTGAAGTAGTTGTTTTGAAGGACACGGAGCGATTACCATTGAAGTCTAGACTGATTACCAGTTGTCACACGGCAGTTCTTTTCTAAGATATATTAAACAGAATAGAAGAGAAATGTAATGTCGCTGTTGCTCGGGTGTGATACCTGTTGGTTACTGGTGACTGTGGGGTTTCTAATGGAAGCTCCCTCAAGAGCACTGAGCTGAATTTACAGTGCTAAGTAAGAAACAATACTGCAATGAAACTGCATGAGATGCACAGAGCCGCTGCTCAAGTGAGGATAGCAACCTTAGGAGACAGGGAATAACACTCTACAATAGTTTCTTGTTTTGGATAGAGAAGAGTTTCTCTACATCTGCCCACCCACTAGCTCATCAAATTTATTAGAAACTACTTTTATAAGAAAAGATGTGTGAGAAGTCATACATATCTCTTGGAATGATATTTAGAAAATATTGTCATCTCAAAGCTTTGTACAAGTAAACAACACAGCCAAAGAAAATCTGTTTAAAAGTAGAAAAAGTTTGGCCTGAACTTATGTTTGAGTATTTTATCTTAAAATGTAGAAAGATTAGTAAACAAATTCTGCATGGAAAATTTAATTAGTAAGAAATCAAGCCTGTGTGAGACCTCATAGACATAGCTAGGAGGAAAACTAAGGGGCAATGGTGAATTTTTGTGACTCATTATGTTAATTTAGAACTCATTGTTAACTAGGTGCTTGCTTGTGCACATCTTCAATATGTATTTTTTTTCCAGATGAAAGCAGGTGTTCTACATTTTTTTATTTCTGTGTCTGTTATCCCACAAAAAGAATTTAGGTTGCAATTTCAGAACAATGAAACTGTTCAAATACATGGATTTATAGCACATGCCTTTGAAGGTGACTCAGGATTCATAGCAATGCTTCTCAGGGAACCTGATGTGCTATTGGGATATGCTACAACCCGTGTTTAGAAAACAATCACAGTTCCTGTGATACTCAGCTTCTCTGAGCTTTTAATCGTGAGGCACCTCTACATTTAAAGAGTAACATGCACAAGAGCAGCCTGTACAATTTTTCTCAGAGATTCACGTCTTCCGCAGGTTTTGGAACTTTCAACAGTCTGGAAAAACGTAATGGTAACAGTGGGGATTTATTATGAATCTTCAATCTTATGTCTTCAAACAGTTTGTGTGAAGTCTCAGATATTGACCAGCATGGGGCTTGGTTTGTGTGTGAAGGGAAATACTTTTTTATACAGATGTTCAAAGATTCAGCTGTTCTATTTTTAAGACTTTGCAAGCAATTTCTGATTGTGGGAGCATTCAGTACAGGTGGGACCACTTGCCAGAGACACCACTCGTCTCAGAACCTGAGCAGCAGCCCTAGCTGGTGCATTAGAATTCAGTAAACATGCAATTGCAGAAGAAGAAAAGGTTTTTAATTGCTCATATGTGTTCTTTACAAGTTTTTTGTTGATATCCCATCCTTATATTTGGAGACTTCTTTTTCTTTCTTTTTATTTTTAAAATCAAGTCGCCCCAGCACGCACATCTTCTGTGCTGTAGTCCTACTGGTTATAGAAAGGAGGCATAAACTCCCTGTCGAATAACATTCTCTACATGATTCCTTGAAACTTTCAAAGCACAGGATTTTCTGCAAAGCTTTAAAAATTTCTGCAGATGATGTCACTAGTGTAGAAAAAGTCAGAGAAAGGAAAGAGTTAGCAGATGAAATCCTAAGAAACAAACAGCATGCTTTTATCTTAACAATAAAAACAAAGATAAATGTCAGAAATATGTGCTCTGTGTTCAGTTTGCTCTCCATATGTTGTTTCAGAATTTTTCTTGAATAAATTCATTAGATTTGCTAGTAGTCCTGTCTCCAAAAAGTGTCCCAAGCATTTTCCATGAGAGCATTTCTCTAAAATGTTGCAGGTATCACTAAAGCCTCAAAATGCCTTTGTGAGGCAAAGGATATTTGTCCCCTTTTTACAACTTGACTTCCCTAAGAGAAAATGACACTGAGGGAAAGCAGAAGCTATTGCTGTGCAGAAATTCGTAACCACAGGGTTTTTGAATATTGCATGCTTACTGTGAAGGCATTTCAATCTCATACAGTCCTAATTTGGGGTTGGAATGGTCTGGAAGTACAGTATGGAACAAATTTCTGCTGCTCTATACCCTGTTTTCAGCCAAACATGGTAATGTTACAGCGTTTCCTTCTATATGAAATTAGCAGTAGTCTCTTGACATTTTACATTTAATCAAAATATTAGGAAAAGAAAATAATCTGAAGAGTATGTGCAAAGCAGCATTCCTCTAAAAGAAGATTTTCAGTTTCAATTTTTTTCAAGGATTATTTAATATATTATCACTATTCTCTGTCCATACATTTCAGCATTCTTTGCACCCCTTTCTAGTCCTTTAGGAAATGTGGCTAGTGTTTGTCATGTGTAGCTCTTTCTTTTATCAAGGGAGAATTGTGCCTTTGCCGGAGCTCAGTGGCTGTGGATTTTTGCTCGCTCTGTTTGTGCTGCTCTGATTTTATATAAGTGATGACACTGTTGAAATATGTTTCGTGTTTGGAGTAGAAGCAAGCAGTGGTCCTTAACTCCTTGGGGCTAATTTCATGGTCTTAAATTGCCTTTACCTCCCCTTCCAAGAATACACAGTGTTCGGGAGAGTTGGATTCCAGCCTCACTGTACAGAATGTGCCAGGGACTCTTGGCTGCAGTGACATCCCTGCACACTCCTAGAGGTATTTTGAGTCTTGCTCATGGAGTGCCTCTTGGATATGAAACTTCATTTAACTTTACAGAGGACATCCCCAGGGTACCCTCAAGCTTTGTGTACTGCTTAGATCTGTCTAATCACTTCCTGCCAAGCTGCACTGCTTTGCTTGGTTAGAAGGAAGGCAGTGAATGGAGGAGTAACTAAAGCCAGTTCAGAGTTTATCAGTGGGAAATGAAGGATTTCAGGCACTATTTCTGGATATGGTTTAGGATGGTGCTTGGAAATGATATATTGAGGGAAAGCTTATTCCAGTTTCCCTTCCAAGCTCCTAATTTTGGATCACTTGATAGTTTTCCTTAGTTTTTGAAACAATAACAACGGGTGTCATATAAATTTGACCAGTTTCAGGATAGCAGAAGCAAGAGAAGCTCCACATGTTTTCCTTAAACTTCCTTGGTCTGTGTTCCAAGCCTGAAACTGGCATGTAATATAAACATTTTCTTCATTATTGCTTTACATTTTTCCTCGAGGCTATCATACTGATTTCAAAACCACGGTCATCATTATGCTAAAACGGTGGCATTAATACATTGGTCTTTGTGGGTAGATTATAATATGAAGTTTCAAAATAATTGCCCACTAATATGAGAGGTGGATGTATAGTATTCTATTGCTTGTAATGTAACGATTAAAATAACAATTACGTGATAATGAAAGGACTCATTATGCTTTAGTTTATCTTTGCATAAAGTTAATAGCTAATGAAAACAGGAAAGATTATATCTAATTACAGTTTATAATACTTTTGCTCTTCCCATAAAGAGAACATTTTGCACAGAATTGTAGATTGGCATGCTTCAGTAAAGTTTGTGTCCGCTCTCTATGTGCTTCAAATTACAACTGTTTTAAGACCAATGGTTGCATGTTCTTTGTTATCAAATGGTACACGTAGTCTTCACAAAGAATATTTTTGAAACTAAGTTATCAGAGGAAGTCAAATTTGCAACGTGACTGCACTGAACATAAATTTTAAAATAAATGTAGTTTCTTCAGGTTGGAAGTGTTAGAAAAATGAAGGCTGCTTGACACTGGGTCAGTCAGTAGAATACTGTCTCTCTTTGGGTGAATGAGAAATGTCAAATGGGTACATTACCCACCACCTGTGGCAATTTTGATTCAGTATTGTCTACAAGGCATTGTCAGGCAGGTGAGCAAGTTCCTTTTCTATTGTATCCAGGGTGGAATATGCAAGGACAAATGGCAAAACAGGGCTTTGCAAGGATAGAGAAGTCTCTCATTTTGTATGTTGGGATACTGAGCTCTCAGTGAGGAGTGTTTAGTTCGGGAATGCGTAGATAGAGCTCCCAAATTATCTTAATGGCAAGAAGACTAATTAGAATTAAGACATTTTGATGTTTTTATATACAGATCATACTACTCTGATTTTTAAAGATGCAGTAAGATTGTCCTCCACTTTTCAGTATTTTGCATATTTTTTAAACATAGTGATTTATTTGAATGTTACCTTTAAATGCCAAACCCGTGGAGGTGGGAATTATATAATCTAATCCATTTAACTCCAAAACAGAATTAAGAGATGTGAATTAAGCAGTTACGAATGAACTAGGCATTAAAAGTATAATCGCATTGATTTGACTAGGTATTATATGAAGTTACGTCAATAGAAAATGTCTTTGGTCTAATAGCTTGATATTTAATTAATTTATGTTCCAGTGAGCTAAATGGTGGGTTGAGTTTGTGAGCCACAGTGTGCAGGTTTTAGGATGTTCAGAGCCCGGTTCCTGTCTGAGTTTCTGTGTGGATGCCAGGACAGCTCAGCACATACTAAGGCTCACATTGTCTGTGAGTCTTGAGGCCTGGTCCCAAGTAATTCCTGAAGCATTTCAACTTTCAAGCCTTCTCTTACACCTATTTCAGACTCTTCCATTTGGATTAGCTGACTCAAATCATAAGCTGTAATGTTATCACTGTGTTTTGGTCAAAACCTTTTTCTTCTCCATGCTTCTCCTTCACTTTCTCTTTCTGATCACAGAATCACAGAATTGTTAGGGTTGGAAGGGACCTCTGGAGATCATCCAGTCCAACCCCCTTGCCAAGGCAGGGTCACCAGAGCAGGTTATACAGCAACGCTCCCAGATGCGTTTGGAATGTCTCCAGTGATGGAGACCCCAGGGCTTCCCTGGGCAGCTGTTCCAGTGCTCTTCCACCCTCAGTGTAAAGTTCTTCTTCATGTTGAGGTGAAACTTCTTGTGTTGTAGTTTATTGCCATTGCTCCTGGCCCTGTTGCTGGACACCACTGAAGAGAGTCCAGCACGGTCCTCTTGGCACCCACCTTTGAGACAGTTACATTATTAATGAGGTCCCCTCTTGTCCAGACTAAATGGGCCCAGCACCCACAGTCTCTCCTCATAAGAGAGATGCTTCAGACCCCTCATCATCTTTGTGCCCTATGCTGGACCTTCTCCAGTAGCTCCTTGTCTTTCTTAGCCTGAGGAGCCCAGAACTGGGCACAGTATCCAGATGTGGCTTCACCAGGGCTAAGAAGAGAGGCAGGATCACCTCCCTCAACCTGAGAGCCACGCTCTTCCCAATGGGATATTTGTTTCCATATTACATGTTCCTTGCTTTTCTTGAAATATCTTTTCCTTCTCTGACATTTTTTACGGATATTTTGGACATTTTTCCCTCTTTTATTTCCTGCCTCATTGTTTGTAACTATGTAATCTATATAGCTTTCTTCTTTCACCCTTTGGTCCTTTTATTGTGAAACATATTGCCTTGAACACACCTCCTGTTTTCGGCACAATGTCTTTTAAAACAGCTCACAGACCTGCAAGGTATCTGATGAAGAGCAGCTTTTCCCTCTGTGCCCTTGCCCTTGTGCTTCCTCATTCATTTGAATCCTGGTGCAGAACACCTGAAAGTCTGCAGGTCCGGAACTGCAGATCTCAACTCAGCACATCCAGTTCTTAAAACAAAAACAAAATATCACAGTGGGGCGTAGAAGCTGTGCATGATTATTTATTGATGATTGTTGGTTACAGGAATTAAAACAGCAGGGAGCTCAGATTTTGATCAGAAACCAAGTGATCTTTCTGTACACTTTTTATTGTAAAATGTGAACATAATATAAACCCATTGTGCTCCTGCTGTTAAATGCTCAGCCCTGGCCTGAGCTGCTGCATGAGCAGTGCGTGTTCCTGTCACACAGGGATGTAGCTCTGTGCGTGTGAGCATTGATTAAGGCGTGAAGCTCTTACAAGGCAACTTATATACATGTGAATATAGGAGCTTTCACAATTGCTTCACATCAGCTCTCAGGTGTGCCAACCACCCAGCAGAGTGTGATCTCCAAGTGAAAAGAGAAGGGATCTGGGGCTGGCCGGCCTTTCTGTGGGCTCCCAGCACAGGAGTGTTCACACAGAGACTCCATTCATGTGCTAGCAATGAGCAGAGTGCATGTGCTTTGCTTTTTGTAAGCACTTTTCTATTGTAACAGTACAAGATAGCCAGCCTGGCAGTGAGTTTCAGGTCTACAGTTATAATTTAATTGCTTTTAGTTTTTGTAACATCACCAACTGCTAAGGGAATTGATGCTTAATACATTTCTAAATAAGTAAAACTAAAGTATAAATAAGTAATGCCTGGTTTATTAGTCCAGGTGTTTTCAGCATTGCTGAAAGTGGTTTGATGACAGCCACCAGCACTAGCAGTGGAAAAAAACTTGATTTCACAGTGATTATTATCATTATAATAAACCATAATTGAAAGATTGCAAAATTGATTCTTTTAAAAATTAATGTTGCATGAGTGAGCAGGCTCCATGGCATTCAGATTTTTTCAGTGTTACTTGGGAGGAAAGTGGCTTATTTTATTTCCTGGCAGAAAACTGCTGATTTTCAAACAATCACATTAGAGGAAACAGTCCCAGAGGGTTACAGGAGGCAACAGACCTATGTCATTATGCTTTACCCTTTCCTGATGGGTTCGGAGAAGAGCCAGAAACAAAAGAAAGTTACATTCATTATTGAGAGAGCCTTGGGAAAATCTGTTTGGCCAAGCAATTTTGCATGAAATGAGTGAGGAAATATTTGACTGCAAAGAACATAAACTCCTTCCATCAATGTGCAATTTTCTGGATCCATTTGTCCAAGTGATTATTAAGAACAGTTTCTAAATTTGCAGTGCTTTACAACTTCAAAGGGCTGTGAAAGCATCAACTAGTTAAATGGATGGAAGTGTTTTTTAATAAATAAAAAAAAGACCAAAGTCAGTTGTAAGACAGTTTAAAGTGCAAAGTATTGAAAACAGCAGGAAACCTGAGGACCTGCAATAGCAATCATCTGCTCCAATCAGGAACATGGAATCCACAAATTTATCTTCGATGATTTCCTGTAAATATGCCCTTTGAGGACAGATTGCCCTGCCCAGTCTTGTGGAAAATGCTCAGAGTTACAACTCTTCTCACTGCAACATATGGATCTCAGCAAGCTTTGCTTCTCCATTTCCGAAGTCATTCTTCAGATGGAAAAGTCTGAGCAAAAATGTAGTGCTGCAAAAATGCTGGTTAACATCCTTCAAGCCTGGTCAGTCTGACTGGAAAACATCTTTCTGAGCTGCTTTTTTTTCTTGGCCATTTTCTTCAGCAAGGTCTGCCCAGTTTTCCAGACCTGTTATCCTAGTGGAAATGGTTTTATTGATGTTTTCATTCGGTTCAGAATGTCTCATATTTCCCTAGGGTGCTGCAGTATAAATACTTCCCCCCCAGATATGTAGCAGTGTGTGCTGAGGGCTGGGGAAGGTACATTTGGGCGTCTCTGGGTGCCCCCAGGAACACTCTCTCCAAGGGATGCCACCTGCAGTGTGACAGTGGCTCTTCAGCGTGCTGGGGTGGCTATGCCGGTGAGGGGTCTGGTCTTTCTTTCTTGCCACCTCTCTGTGGCACTTCACTCCTGATGTTGTGCTGCTGGGTCCGAGCACCTGGAATCTGGGCTGCAGCCAGCAGTGTTGCATCCTGGTAGCTTGGGGTTTCCAGTCAGTGTCACACCTCACATTCATGACACAGACATCAAAGAAGCCCAAGAAACTGAGGTTAGATGTGGCTTATTGTTTCCCCATATATATCCTGAAGAGAGAACATGCTATTCCATTTTAAAGCTGATGTTTATGCAGCATTTCACATTGTCCAGATAGTTTGCAGTCTCTGAAGAAGTTTTCTGTGCTTGAATTTACAATAGATGTATAATCTACCACATTTGGTATGTATGCTCTTACTTGATGACAACCTCCTACTGGCCCTATGTGATGTTTTATTAAGTAGAGGGACAGTTCCCAAGCCTGTTTTTCTTCCCAAGATTGAAGTCAGCGTTAGGTTTCATTAATATTATTTAGCATTTCATAGCACATATCATCCACAGACCTTAAAGCACTGCAGGACGTTAAATCAGCTTTAATTTCCCCATTTTCCTGATTGTAAAACTCATGCAGGGAGTCATTTGTCAAGTTGCACAGAGGTATCGTCTGCAAGTCTGTGGCAGAGCTATGAAAGTACCCTTCAGTCAGGGTTCCCAGTCGTCTCTGATGCGCTACCCTGACATTCACAAGGCAGGAGTGTTTGTTCTTACCTGTGCAAGCTCATGCTGAACTGGGAGGGAGTCCTGGGTGACCAAGTGATGATCATATCTGTATCAAGTGCATTTTTATAGCCAGAAAGAAATGGGATTTCTTAAAAGAATTCACTAGAGAGTTTTCTTTCCTAAAATTTTGTATGACTAGACCCAGCTCTTGTGTCCTGTCTCTCACAGAGAGGCCTCTGTGCAAAGATAGGCTTGTATTGCTCAGCAGAGTCTTGTTTAAAGATAACACTTTGCAGGAGGGAGGGGTGATCGTTAGATTTGGGAAGGAATATTACAAGACATGTTGGAGCACTCCATATTCAAGCAGTTGCTTTCCTGCCACTTTCCAGCAGTTAACATGGCCCATCAAAGAAAATTGCTAAATAGCTCTGCTACATCATTCTTCATTTGCATTAGAAATGGCTCTAAGCAATAACAAGATTACAGCCAAAAAGTGCCAGGACGTTATCATTCATTTATTTGATTTAATATATAGAGGTACCTGTTTGAAATAGCATTTACTTTTCTTGAGCTCATCATAAAACCCACTCTGAATGGAAGTCTTTAAGGTAATGACGACTCCGATTAATTCTCTTAGAACAGCATGACTGGAATCAAATACACTACTTCTCTTTTCATTAGACATTTCTGAGCTGCTATGAGTGATCTTACAGCATGAGAGGAAAGAAATTAGCTGAATAAATCCCCATGTAAATAATCCACAACACGCTGCTATTCTTCTTACTCAGCCTGGTGAACTGTAAGCTCAGAAGCCTTTGTGGTAGTGTCCAGATGGCATTAATAGAACCTGATGCAAACTTTTTGTTTTAGAAAAGGCAGGAGAGCCATACTTGCTGTGTGCTGCAGATTTCTCTTCACCTGCACTGTGAATTGAGCGATGTTACAGCTTTCTCAGCCAGCCATTACCACCTTCTTCCCCTCTTCTCACTGCCACCAAATCCCTGTAAATCCAAGCCTGGCCTGAACAGCAGATATCTAATCTGGTTTTCAACGTGCACATCCCCCACCAAAGTCAGGAGGTCAGACGTTTGTTGCGCTTTTGTTCACAGACAGGATTGATATGTGGGATGCTGTATCAGGAACTCTCTTCCACACAAGAAAGATGTTTCAATTCATTCTAGGAAATTTGAGAGCTGGCAGCTGAGTTTTGCCAGTGTTTTATTCCTGTTTACATTTCTTGATCACCAGTAACTACTATTTATTATCAATAGACATGGCACAAATTTAGGGAAAAACATTTTCCCAAGCACCTCCCTGACCAAATAGCCTGTATTCCATCTGAAAATGGAACAGTTCCCTGAGTAATTTAGGCGTCTTGATTTTTTTTTTCCCCAACTGAAATATCTGAAATCCCCATTTTGTTCTGAAAGCAGAACTGGAAACACTACTGTAGGATGTTTACATTAGTTGAAGAAGCAGAAATTTTCTGTTAACATTTGTCTAAATTTCTTGTGCTGTTTTTCCTAAACATGATTATGAAGTTCTGCATGGTTGCTGGTGTTGCAGCTATCTTAGCATTTTAACATGGTAGTAGTAATGACTAAAAGAAAGGAGTGGATAGGAAGGCAACGTGAGAGAGAATCTCAGTGCAAAATTTCCTGAGAAAATACTGCTTAAAGTCAGAGTTACAAAGTGCATGCTTTTCTACTGAGGACCAAGCCTATTGGTTTCAAATTAAAGGTTCACACAAAAGTTATATCTGCTGTGCCTAATCTGCAGTAATTGATTATTCTAATTCCTAGAGGAGCCCTCTCCACTTAAAGTACAATTGAACGTCCCATTACCTTAAAATGTTACAGTTTAAGAAGTTGTATCAGCCTAGCACTGCGGTACCAAGTGGGCTGCAGGTGCAAGCAGAAACTTGAGACCCTTTTCACTTCTTTGTTTCGTGCCCTTTGAATGCTAAACAGTTGGATCAACAGCCGTTCCCACCCTGTACTTCACACATGCTTTCATTTCTTACATATCTGTGCATGGCAACAGAAGAGAAGAATTCGAAATGGGTATGGTGTGTTTTCATTCAGACTGGCTTATGGGCTGGGTTTTCTTTTCTGCTTTCTCATTTGATTCTGAAAAAATCTCCTGTAATCACATGTAATATCAAGGCTAATATAACAGCCTGATCTTCATTATTGTTTGAATAAATTTTCAGGAGAAAGTTAGAATTCTGTTGAACCATTACCTTATCTATCAAAGGAAAATGCATTTATAAGCCACTGTGTGGAAGATTATGTGAAGATAAGTTGTATCTCATTGTGTGATCTGAACCATTATGGATTATAGAAGTACTGGCTTTCCAGAATCAGTTTCTAACATTTTTAGTGGCGATAAATTTAGTCATCAGTTCTACAAAAGTCTGGCTGTAACTAACAAACTGTGTGTATCTGTATTTGTAATGACTGTCTTGATAGTTTCACGTATCAGTTCAATAAAACATCTTCCACTCAGGGGAGGCATTTAGGCAGGAATATCTCATGACATCTTTGCCATTCCCATTACCATCACTACACACTCGGAGTAATATATGTTTTAAAAATTGATTGAGTGTGTATTTACAACATAGATCATAGGACATGTTTTTTTAATGGTGAGAAACTCCCAATGAAGCATTCTGTGATCTGTAGCATTGATTTGGGTTCTTTGATTTTAATGCTACAGAATAGAGTCATAAAACTTTCAGACCCTTAATGTCATAGGGTGCAACTTCTTGACACAGAATGTTACTGTAAAAGGCAATAGCTACTGCAGGCAAGAGCCAGTGAAAACCAAAGGCTTGCATTAAACATAGCTGGCTAACTGAATTTGAATTCTTAACACATTAAATATAAAATGTGGAGAAGTTTATTGAGGTGACATAAGGCTGAGATGAAAATTCTCTAATGCAGGTGGACTTACAGTGTGTCACTTTGGAAGGGTGGAGGATACGCGTTTGGTTTAGAGAGTTCACTCACCTCCCTTCAGCAGTTTTCTGTAAGCATCTCTGAAAAGTATTTTTCTGAAAGAGTCATCTTAGGATGAGTGAAGCAAATTTTCCACCCTTTCTCAGTTGACTAAAGATGGTCTAGATGAGTGACCTAGACATTTGGCTCTTGGTTAGGCAAGGTAAATAGTGGTTGAATGTCCTGTTATGTGTTGTATCATCTAGCAGGTATGTGCTGTTGTACTTAGTTCAAGGTTTTGGGAAAGGCATGACAGAGGTGATTTGTTCTTATCACAGCAGAAAGTTCAACTGCTTTATCATACTCTTTTCAGTCTGGTTGCCTCCTGGTTCTTAAGAATTACTTGTTTCTGGCAACATAAAACTGGGTCTGAAATGTAATTCCACCCTGGGTCAGAGGTAAAATGTGACAGGGAAAAATGAGTGAGAGAGGTACCAAAAAAAGAGGTTTGGCCAGATAGCAAGTGTTGGAATAGCTGTGAAGTATTTTTCCGTAGATCCAGTTATAGTGAAAACTATTGGGAAGCTTTTAATTGTTATGGAGAAGTCCTACAATCGTCCAAGGTGTATTAGAGTTCACTTGGATTTAGAAAAGACTTGACATTTCTCATTGCAGTGAGACTACTGTCCAAAGTTATCTGGAATACTTCCAGTGCAAAAATTGAGTTTAGAAAAGGCTGAAATTGCTTTGTTCTAGTTCTGTATGACTAAACTCAGATGGGACAGTGGACAAGAAAACAGTACTGTGGACTCAAGTGTATGGGTATGATTGGCGGTTTTAGTTAAATGCCTTTTCTTAAAAATTCCATTCCTCCCATTGCACATTAACACTTGGTCTTCTAAGTTCTTAGAACATTGTATTGGACACAGACTACTTCTCACTAAATTTTGGGGGTTTTTTTTAAGAGAAGGGGAAAAGCCAATTGTGTGGGGGAGTGCCTTTTCCTTGTTACAGGTAGACTGAAGCGTCTGCACTGAGAGGTGTTTGTTTAGGAGCACACTGTAAGCCTTTAGCACGCCGGTAGGTTGGTAATTTGGCAATATTGGTGAGGACAGAGCTTGCTTTCTCTGCGGAACATTCTCTCCTGGCTTTGCAATCCCACCCTCTGGGACACGCAGAGCTGTAGCTGGGTCAGACTTGCCCGTGGGATGTTGCGTGACTCTGCCAAACACTTAACATTGTTACCTGTTTCCCCCTGGGTTGAGGGATAAAGGGCAGAGCAGTGAACCCACTGGAGGGAATGACAGAAGAGAAACTCTTTTTGCAAAGGTGTAAGATACCTTAATGTGGTGCTGGATTGTGTTTACAGTCTCTGTTCAGACCTATGTCTCTGTGACTAACCTTTTGTGGCGTCTGCCGTCCAGGAGTAATTTAACTTTCCCATCGGTCGTGAGCAGATTTGAGTTCTGGATGTTACCATTCCAAATGTTTCCTGCTGCTGTTAACAAGAGTGCTCCCACTGGCCAGGCTGGGGCCTCAGGAAAGGCAGTAAATCCTTGTGGCATTGCTGCCTTGGGCCCCACATCCCCCATCCCCTCAGCACGCAGAGCCAGTGCCGCGGTGTAGCAGCCAAGGGATGGCAGCTGCCCCACACTGGCGGGGGACGCTGGAATCTCCAGCACCTTCCCGTGCTTTGCCGAGCGTCAGGTGTTGCCACAGTGGTAGGATACTTGAATGGAGAGGATCCAGCTCTGGCAGGCTGTTCTTCGTTGTTCCAGCTGTTCACAGCTGCTCTATGGCTGATTGAAAAGGCATTTGCTCCCCTCATGTGAATAACCTTGAGGGATCAGAAAGTCAGTTGTGCAAAGCACCTACAGTCAGTGCCAGATGTGTGTCTGGGAGGCACTGCAAAGGCTGCTGACATTTGGAAGAGCCTTTTGGTGGTGGTTTAGGGACTGGCAGGTGGCTGCAGCAACTCAGGAGAATTTATTACTGGCGAGAGGGGTGCAGAGGTTACTTAGCACAAAACTATTGGTATTTAAAAGCTCTCTTTGCACCTCCTTTTCAGAGCAATACTGAGCATACATCCCCTGTAGTTTTCAGTCTGTTAGTTCATCTGTGAATGGAAGCAAATGTTACTTTAATTGTAGTTCATTAGTTCCATCTGGTGCCAGGGTGGGGAATGGAGACCCTTTCTTACCTTACAAAACATTATATACCTTTCCTGCCAAGCTGCTCTACTGAATGATAGTTAGAGCCTGAGGCTAACTAAATGTAAAGATTTGGAATTGTTTCTCCACTGGTCTTCCCACAGATACACACTTGGCTCCCTAGATCTGGCTGCTGTCTAAAGAAATTAAGACCAACAGTATTTTAGTTAAAGCAGTAGTATACCATATGCAAGGCCAGAGATGCTCTGTGTGATACCCACAAAATTGGGTACCTGTCTGGTTTTTTTTGTTCCCTTGAATCGATAAAAATACGATTTCCCTCTAGTTCAAAGGAAATTGAATTTTCACATAGCAGGGGAAAACAAATACCCTTCAGCATTGCTATCAGTGAATTGGGGCACCAGATGTCTTTTAAACGGGTCCAGCATATTGTCTCTCCATTTCCAAGTCACTCTTTTATGCTTCTATTTATTGTAGGCAATTATGCTTTGACCCAAAGACATAATCCTAGTGGAATTAAAAATCATGTGACCTCTTTTTATAAAAAAGCTGAGTTGGATTTTATGAAAAAGAAATGTAGAGAATGAATCTAGTGGGAAATTAGAAAGTAGTATTTGATGACTGTAAATGTATTTATTTATAACAGCTAATCTTGGTGGAAATGAAGAAATAAGAAATAATTAACTTTACTATTTATAAAAGAGTCTCTTTTATCCACTGTGTAATGCAGTCACCTCCAGGATGAAATGCAATGTTTGCTAAAGAGCATATAGACATTTAAGAGAGAAGGAAAAGAGCAAATCTGTGTTCGACGCAGTGGTGAAAATGTAGCATGGAAGGAAAACATTTGCATGAAAATGTTGCCCCTTTTAGTTGAAGACATATTTTTAACTGGTTCTTGTAATTATTCAAACTGGAACTTGGTCATAAAAGTAAAATGTTTCTGGCCTTGCAAAATGCACTCTGACATTTTTCATAGCTTCAGTACAGAAAAAGCACTTACTTTACAGTAAAAAAGAACACTTACTCTCAGAAAGATAAAGGGCTTCCTCTTCCTATCACAAAGACCAGTTTTACTGATGATGTCACTGGAGTTACTGCAGGGGACAGCACTGGGACAGAGGTAAGAGTGCTGCTCACTGAATTAACAGCTCTTTTCATAAGCCCAGAGAATGAAGGAGTAACAAAGAGGCTTCCTGGCTGTTGATGAATTCCTGACCGTGTGCAGTGTATCCTGGAGCTCCGGTTAAACCTTTATATACCCCAAGAGAAAAAGAGAGCGAATGATACGGTAAAGAGCACTTTGCCAAACAAAACAGAAAGATCCATGGGATCGCTGCACTATTTCAAATGTCAGCACACAATTAGGAGTCAGTTTATGTATGCAAAATGTTTTACTGAGCTTGAGAGAAATTTACAGTTTTTGACAGACCTATTGAAATATACCACACCATCTGTGATACATGTACTCAAAAGTTCTACTGCTCATCTTACCTCACTAAAGTTAAATTCAATATATGCTATTTTACATATAAATATTGCCCTCAAATCAATCCACATTCAGCCAGTAATATCTAACTTACATGCTGACTGAAAGTCAGAGGGAGACTCAGTCTTGATAAATTGAAAAAAGGCAGCAAAGTTATTTTAGTATCTTAGTATCGTTGATTAAATGTGTGATGCTAACTAAGAAAATAATCTGCAAGGAGAGATGTTGTGATAGTGGTCACGTTGTGTCATCGATTTGTATTAAATGCTAGGGAAGAGAGAGACAATTTGAAGATTTGCTTTTCATTATGTTATGAATTGATGTTCAGCTACTAAAATGAAATAGGTTTGCATAAGAGTTATGACTGTCAAAAACCATTCGGAATTTCATTCTGTGCAGAGAAATTAAAATTTTGAGTGATTATGTGAAAGACTCTTCTGAGGCAAGATTATAAAACCACAGGTTTCCCTTGTTACTGGACTTTTTAGATTAGGTGAAATTCTTACTGTTTGTTTTATCTCATCTTAAATGCTTTTTTAGTGACTTGCTGAATTAATATCATATTAAATTCAAGAAACTATGGTGATGTAACAGTATGCGTCAGTATGCATACAAAGATATTCAAAGTTATAGGTCATACAGCTAATGCAAGTTAACCATCTGGGTGTATACATACAAGAAATATTTATTCTAGTTTCTAAAAACAGTGTAATTGAGTAGATTGGGCAGATACACCATTAATTACATGCTACAATACAGTCTGATCTGATATCAGGAACAGAACACTCAAAATTCAGAATCTCTTGACATTTTTCATTCATTTCCATAACAATCAACCACTCAAACCACTCAGTTTTGAAGGAAATAATGATACTGGAAAAGCACTGAGTTTTACAGTATGCTTTCAACATCCTGGGTTCAATTAAAATGGAAGAATATATTCTGAAATTATAAGACTTGTCCTTTGAACAAGAATCTGCAGATGAATGTGTATGATTCCCATTGGCATAAATTTCCCAGATCAGATTAACTAAACCTTGAAAAGCAGAACAATTTTGAGGGGTCTCAAAGTTACGACTGTTAGATTTCACGGTATTTTACAGCACTTGAATATTGCAAAGTGCTTGCTGGAGTTCTGAGCCTATTATTATAACTGCATTCTAGAAACAGAGAATGTGGCCATGCCACTTTATCCTCTTAGGAATGTTAGAACAATCAGATAATAGAATTCACTGCAAGAGCCTAATGGACTTTGTAACCATGGATCTGAATGACTCACAAGTGGAGAACTGTCAGATAGTGATGCACCATAGAAAAAACATAGGTAAACTTTTGTGCATTTAAGGCTTTTAGCCTGGTTTTGCTCTGTTTGCAGCTATCATCTGTTTTAAAAGGAAACAATAAAACAACAAAATTACTCTCACTTGATGACAGAATCAAATTTTTTTTTGCATGTTTATAATCAGATGTTGAGTTAAAAGCACAAAATGAGTGCAGTCCTTGGAATGGATGTCCACTGAAATAAGTGCACTTGTGTTTTCTTTTCAGAAAGGGTTTCTAGACATGTAGTAACAAGCCTTGCATTTTTTTCTCTGGCGTGCGAGGTCACGGCTTCAGTCAGCTGCCTTGCCTTCAAGTCCCAAAGTGTGTTGGTTTTCTTGCCTTTTGAACTTTGTCTCTTTGGTGCAGTCAGTACTGTTGGGATGAAACACCAGGCGCTGTAAGAAAGTGTCTCTTTGCAGATGGTGCCTGTGCTCCTCATCACATCCGCGTTGACACGTGCTGGGAGCTTCTCCTCTGAGTCCCTGTGTGGATTCTGGGCCAGGAGCAGAAGCTTGTTAGAGGTGTCAGTAAGGGTCTTAATGCCATCATTCACAGGCGTTCAAGGCTGGAGCCGAGGCGATGAGAATTAAGAAGGATAAAACCGGAATTCTATAAATTTTTGTTCTTTTTCCTAGGCTTCTCGAGTCTGTTTTCCAACTGCTCTTTGAAATCATGATGGCTAGGAAATTTCTTTGGTTGCAGCAAAAGTGGCACGTGCCATCGAATCAATGGATTCCAAAAAGTGGGGCTCAAAGAATGGTAGATAATGTAAAATTTACAATAAAATTGTGAAATTTCACAGCCCCAGGGTCTTGCCATTAAAACAAAAGATGTGTTTCAATGAAGTTTTACTGTATTTATGTAAAGTGTAGTAGAGGATAAGGTATCTTGAAAAATGGCTTTGCTACATTTTTAACACAACAGCCCAGATTTGATTAACTTTTCTCTTTTTCCCTGTAGAGTCATTTGAGGTAAGGTTGCTGCTGGCTTTTCCGCTGGACTCTGAGCAGAGGCAATGAGTGAGGCAGGCACAGTCCTGTTGAGAGATCCTTGACCTGTGCCAAAGGTTCAGCTCCCCATGCTCTTCAGGCATGACTATGCAAATAAATGTGCATTTCTTCCCCCAAGCTCACGTCCCTTTCGTTTGAACTGCAGCCTCTTGCAGGATTTGCTTTATTGGCTTGCAGCCAGCGCTGTGTCCTGAAAGGCTGGGGAAAGTGTAACCAAGACAGCTCAGCAACGGGGAACGCTTCAATCCGAACAGTGCAAACTTCCTCAGAGAAAAATGGACTTTAAGTAGCTCCTCAACATGGTGCCCTCTCCACCCTGCCACACCAGTTGCTAGTGATAATGCATTATAGAAGAGGCTGATACATTTGTCCCAGCACTCAGCCATCGATACATTTCACCATTTCCTTTTGTCAGCCCGGCTCTGTTTGATAGCTGTGTACTCGGATGACAGCGTGAGTGATACTGGACCATTACTTTGGGATTATGGTGCAGGGACCTGATGAAAGAGAAGCTAAAGAGTTAAACCTTAGGAAGGGCAAATGCATACATGTATGCAGTCAAAAATACATTACTGCATTGCATGCTGAAGACAAAAATAACCATAAACAAACATGAAATAGACCATATTATTTTTCACAGACTTCTCCAAGCAAAACATAGAAGCCAATATAAGAGGCTTTAAAAAAATCCTATTATTTTCTGGAAATCTTCAGATGCTCACTCTGGTTCTGTGCTGCTGAGATACTGCGTTGGTGGTGTCACTCTGGCATTACTAGGGAACCTTGGGGTAATTTTCCTTTCATACCTGCCTTCCAGGATAATTTGGTCCTTTCTGACAACACTGGAGACCAGCTGAAACTGAAAACCAACCTCACGTACTTTGAAAGACCACACCTCAACATCTCCTATTGTCATTATGACACTTAGTTGAATTTCAGCTGAGGCAACCTACTGTAATTTTTATGTCTGTTTACAGCAAGATACCTAAAAAAGGCTGTCTGAAGTTAGCATCTTAAGTCTTCATATAGAAATGTAAAATATACCCCGATTTTTCAAAGTACACATGCAGCAGTTCCTGTATTTTAAAAACATGGTATTTTTTCCTTTTAGTGCCAGTCAAAAATAAGATGAAAATTAGGATAATAATTATACAGTAGAGTGCATTGATTGCCGGTGCCTGCTGCTGGGTACTAGCAGAAATACACTTTTAAATATCCAAGCAATTAATTTGGAGATAGCATTTATTGATTGTGTAAAAAGTTCCTACAAGTCAATCTAAAATGTGTCATCCAAAGATGTATTGTTATAAATACAATAGTGAGCTTTGCACTGGATGTGCAATGAATGTAATGGGTTTTGAGAGATCCCAATTGCATTATTTATGCATCAAGTCACCTTAGATTTTGCAAAGATATTTTCCCTGGAGGATTGAAACCGTGGCAAATAGAAGCCTGGTAAACCTGGCCTTTACTAAGGTGACACAATGGAGAGGTCACTGGAGGTTTTTTTTTTCCTATGCAGTTCTTTCGTCTCCAGCTACAGGTTATCTGGGCCACTCTCCCCACACAGGTTGGCACAGCCCTACCCCAGCTGCCTCCTCTCTGGGTGTATCTTCACTTTGAAGCTTGTCAGACCTAGTTTAGAAAAGGATGACTGCAACTGTGGCACAAAGAGATGGTGTGCAAATACCAATTAAAGCCTTCAGGCTTTGATTGGCGCTGCTGGAGAGCTGCCACTCTGCATTCAGTGCACCAAAAACTTGAGATTTCCTGTTTCCCCTTCCAAGTTGAGGACTGTTCTGCAGCTGGTGTTGCCACAGTAGAACTGTGATTCTGAGTTCATCAGGAAAGTCAGGTTTAGATTCGAGGCCTTTCCTCCTTTCCTCTCAAAACTATTCCAGAAGGTTTGACTGTGAATGTTTACTTCCCTTACTGCTGTTATAGCTCGCTGCATTCCTGTACTGAAGAGTCTCCAGTTTGGGGATGTCTGTGTTTAGTGCAGCCCTACTTGTTAGACCCTTGATGCACAGCTGAGAGCGAAGTATCAGCATTAATCTCCACAATCAAAATGTATTTTGGGACATTAGCACACATATGGTGAGGATTTTTTAACCTACAATACTGTATGTAACTTTGCAGCTTAATAAATCAATTAGGGTTAGTGCATTTGTAATCAAGTCCAAGAGTGATTGATGCATGCCATATTAATTGCAACATTCACATGAAGCATGTCATATACACAGTCATTTTACAGCTGGATTTCACATTGGGTTGCTCATAAGCACTTAATGGCAGGAATATTTTAAACTTGCAATCAGGGAAATTGTATTGCACAATATGCTTTATTTGTTGTACACCCTGCTTAGATAATAACTCCTCCATCACTGATGTATCCTCTTGCTCCTCCCTCCTGGTTCGATCATTGGCAAAGTAGTCCATTTTCAAAGGCTTTTCTTTGCTGTGGAACAAGAGGTATAATTAAATTGTATCCCAGTAGTGAAGGTTTCTAATGATGATGAGCCAAAACTAATTGTATTGATTTGTTTATTGCTGGCTTAGGAAGCTCATCAAACAAATGGACTGAAACTGTTTCCATATTCTTATCTGTTTGGTAAATGAGAAACAAATAACACTTCCATATGTCTGTTGCGTGGTGTCATGGCATTAATACTAATTCTGAAGATAGACTCAAGCACAGGAAGAGAAGTTATCCCTGGTGCAGTTTTCTACAGCTAAGAAATGCCATATTTTTTCCACATTTGTGTTCTAGGATGAGCAAAATGAGAACATTTTCTTCCTTTTTCGATACAGATATTCTAACTGCCGGAACTGGGGAGTAACAGGTTATGCCCAGAAAGTAGAAAGGTTGGGGCAAAAGAAAGGAAACTGGTTTTATGTTCATGTCTTCCTTTGTTCTGCACATTTGTTTCTTGGCTTCTGTGTTAAACAAAGCTGGATGAATAATGCGAACTAAAAATGTCTATGAATATTCATTTTAATTTTTAAATTAATATACTTCACCATCTCACATTAACTCTGCAAACAGTCAAGCAATCACATCTGGTGTAAACGTTTGCAGAAAGTAAATTTCGCTATTTCATATAAGAGTTTTTGTAGGAGAAGAGTTTTGATTTTGAAAGGGCAAAAATGTGTTACTGCTCACCCAGACAAAAGTGTGGGCCAGACAAAAGTTTCTCTGTCCTCTGTGAAAAATCACTTTTGCTGCATAATGACTTAAAAATGCTGGGCTTTTTATTACTAAATATTTGTGATCAATTTTTAGAGCAACAATCTGTCCAAGTTCATTTAAACAGTTGCTGATCTAAAACCACTGCAGTCACCAATAGTCATTCCTTGGCTTGAGTGTGTTTTGGATCAGTCTCCTCATGGATGCAGTTGAGAACAACCAGAGCTAGGAAAAAAAGACTATGTTAATTGTATAAATCGTTATTTTAATTGAGTTTGGGGGACTGATTGTGTTGAGGCTGTGAGAATGTGGGTTCCTCCACAGTGAAATGTTGACTTGAGCTGTGTTTTGCTCCTAGAGTAATACAAGTAAAGTGGCCACCCTAATCAATTTAGAGCCCGAATCTGCTTCCTGTGGAAGCAAAAGCAAATGTTTTGTTCTTAGGAGCTGCGTAACACTAGATAAAATTGCTATTTATACATGTGGAACCATCCCATTCCTGTTCTGAAATACAGCTTCCTCTTGCACTCAGCTGTGTGTTTTCAATTACAAATGTCTGCCACATCTCACATCTCTTATATGCTGTAGCAGATGACACATCGTGGCAACTTTTGTTCAACTAGCAGGTTTTGGTCCAAAGAGGATTCAGTAATGTTGGAGGGTGAATTACCCTTACATCCCTTGAGAAGCTGATCCTGTCAGCTTGGCAGAGCATTGCTCGAACTGCTGCACTGCATATTATGTGTAGACTGCGGATAAGTTAATAACACTAGAAGCAGAGCTAAAGGTAGAGGGAATTATACACCACAGTTGCTAAACTTTGACCTTTATCATGCTTTAAAATCATAGAACGCTTTAAAATAGGTACAGGATAGCACTTCTGTGGGGCAAACTGCCTCTCAATACAACGCACAGCATTTGTATCAGCACCTGTCTTCATATTCCAATTTCCGTACATAGCAGTCACAGACTGGTAGTGCTGCCTTACTTCTGGTTATGTTTTCTGTGAAGATCTGCTGTTAGAGACAGAATCTGGTGTGCTGTGATGTGAAGCATCATACCCTGCCTGTTCTGCCTCTCGTGCTCCCACTGCACAGCTGTGGTGCTTCACAGGCTTCAACATTAACCTCCAGCCCTGGAGCTGGTGAAGGGGTCCCAGCTGAGGCACCAGCCACAGTCTTCTGGAATAAGCATAAACAGAACTGAGGAGATTCAAAATACTACTCAGAAACTTACATTAGGACACCTTGGCTTTCTTGCTTTCTCTGTATGCATTGAAGAGGTGGCCTCTTTATACAGCTATTGGAGTTGTTTTCAGAGTCATATCCGAGAGAGATGATCAGACATAGAGGGTTACTTAGGGGCTCTGAGTTGCCTTGAGAAGCTGACTCTCTTCAGTGGCTGTAGAAAACCTGGGGAAAAGTGTCTCAATTAGGTTGTGTGAACATCCTCTCTCCCCATGCTGTGCCTCTTGCTGTAATTATAAAGCAGCTTCTATTCCTTATTTGTTGCACTGATAGGCAAGGGAAGAAACCCAGGTAACAGGAAACAAAAAAATTCAAACTAGATCCATGACTCAAGCTTATCCTCTAACAAATAGCTCAAAGGTAAATATTTTTCAGTCAGGATTTAGATTTGGCTCATTTTGAAGATCAAGACCCTTTGCAAAATGTGAATGTTTCCTGGTTCAGGTCTCACAAGTTGCGGTCTTTCCTCATCTATGCAGGGCTTACTGGCCCTAGGTGACAGAGTTCACCACCACCCTTGAAAGTTTACATTTACAGGGGTATAAAAGGTGCTTTTTTGTGGCAACAAACACAGTACCTTTTTTCCCCAAGCTGTCTGAAAACCTGCCCATACATTTGTGTGCACACCATTATTTTGTTTCATATTTACAAAACTTGTGGAAGTTTTTGCATTTAAAATGGAAGGTGAATCAGAGGTCTTAAGAGCACTAATGAGCCAGTCCTGAAGGAGCTATTTCCATATGTCATGTCATTTGAGTTCAAGAAAAACAATCTCTCAGCCACTTAGTATTCAGATATTTGCATGTGCTCTCCAGTTTCTAAGTTTTCCTCCAAAAGTCAGCTCCGTGGCTACTCCACACTTTAACAATATAAACTGACAATTCCATTTTTTCTTTCACCTTGCAATAGTAAAAATATAAATGATGAGATTGGTCCCACAGGTATAAAGAACATACATTGAGCACCAGAGTTCTAAAGCAATAGGGGAAGCGCTCAGCAGCAGGACGGGAGCAGCCAGCACTTGCAAGGTCAGATTTTCTGCACTCATTTAAAAAGATCCAGTGGCATTTCATTGCAGAGCTGTTAGAAGAGCATAAAGCAAAAACTTCAAACCCTTGAATAACACATTTTTATTTTTTGCTTTCACTGTTTTTATGCCTTTGCATTCCTTTCATGTTGCACGGATGTGAACGTTGGAGTGCAAAGCATTCTCAGAAGTATGTGTGGCTATTCACTGTGCCCACTGTACCTCAGAACAGAAGAAAGGTACTGCCAGTGTCTCCTTATAATACAGAAAAGCAAAAGAAAGAGAAGTTTGTCACCTGTCAAGGCTGTGTAATGGTAATGACCCTCTCTGTGGTTCACTGGAGAGCAGCAGATATTCCAGGGAGAAGCTATCCTGTAGAGCAGACATCCCTGTGGCTAAGATAACAGCTTCTTATGGTGCTTATTCCACACATTCTGGGAAGAAAAACCTTGGAGAGGGGTTTTACTATCAGCAAAGGCTGACAGGGCTCCCATTAGGTAAGGGACGCTTTTACCTCCTGTTGAACTAACAGCAAAGTAAACAATCTCCTGAATGCTTTTGAAAATCCTTTCTTTTGATGCTGGGATGTTTGTAAATATGCAAACAAAGAGGGATGAAAGAGGACCAGAAGTGTCAATGGATTTTATTTATGAAGCTATTGACAAATACCTTTTGCTTTGTTTACTCACCTCTTCCCTTAAGGAGAAGGTAGATAATGCCAAGGATTTTTAGGAAACCAGCTGAAATTCTGTTATAGCACCAAAGCCCAGAATTTTGTTTTTTAAATTTCACTAAGATTGATACACTGGGCATGGGGTAGTGGAGGAGACATGAAAAAACAAGAGAGAAAAAAACCTTGAAGGGGTCCTGAAGGCCAATTAGAGATGGCAGTCAGTGTTTTCAGATTTAGATGGGTCTGAAAATTAAAGCACTTCAAGTTCATGGAAACCTGTGAAATGAAGGTATCTAAAGCCATTATTTTTCCATTCTTTCTATCATAAAAATGAATCTTCGACTGGGCACATTATAGCTGCTGTCAGTGGGAACAATTCAAATTCCTGTACCCTGCAGATAAAGAACCCCAAATTGCCTCTTCCTAAATATATCCTCATGGACAGCTGAAAAGCTGGATGGCCTTTGTGAGGCTCTCAGGTGCAGTTTGCACAGTCACAGCCACTGTACCAAGACCAGCAATGTTTCAGCATGCTTGAGTGCACATTCCCAGGGGGAACACAGCGAGTCTTGGTGCAGACAGTAGTGAGGTGCTTGAGGACAAGTCTGGTTTGGAGGTGACCTGTCCTTTTGCAAACCCGGGAGGATTTGCTTGCTTTCAGAGCTGCCTGTGCAAAACTGAAACCTCACTTGCCTAGTGAATCAGCCAGTGATAATTCTTTCCCCATGTAGCTTTCACTGACTTTTTCTGAGAAAGACAGAACACTCATGCTTTACCTTCCTGTCGCAGAGAAGTCTTGGCCTCAAATCTCAGCCGCCTGGCTCTTTTCCTCATTTTTCTTCTTGCCCAGCCTTCTCCCAAGGACTATCCAGCTTTGCTGTTGTAGGTTGAATAATTCAGATGGAATGAACTGTGAGTTGAAGCAAGTGGACAGTGTTCCACCACTTGTCCACTTAAGTTATTTGCAAACTGTCCTGAAATAGGACCTTTGCTCTGTTTCTTAAATGGTTGCAATGTTCCAGGTCGAGTTATGACTGTGTAGGATAGTAAGCAGCTGTGTTCAGTTTTAAATTATTATGGATGAAATACATTAACAGTTTTTCCTTACTGTATAACTGGACATGTATTCTTTCATTTTAAGTTCTGTCTTGGCCTGACACTGAATCATGTCATTGCATTAGATTGCACTAGATTTTCTTAACCTTTTTTAAATGCTTCTTCATTGCACTTCATATGATTGGCTGCTCCTATTAATTCCACCTGCAGTTCCAGTTACCAAGTTCGTGTTAAGCCAAGGTACATATTTGATTGTCATAGAGTCAATGTCTCTTTTTCTAAAGATCTTAACTTCCCCCAAACTTCCATCAATAGCAACTTTGAAATCCATTTGCAATGTAAATGACTCCAAGTATCCTGCTGTGTTCCAGAACGCTTCCTTCTTATTTAATTGCCATAGATACTTTAGTTACTAATTAAGCTTTATTGTTTATGATGTTGCATTTCATTAATAGTTGTGATGAAAATTGCATGTTCCAGCAGATTTTTTGCATGTTAATGCCACTAGTGGGGTAGAATTCAGAATTGACGGGAAAGAGTTCATCTCAGGGGTTTCAGGGTTGCAGTCTTAAAATCACATAGTGAAACTGCCCCACAAGCATGATCTTGAAAAAAGAGGGTTCATGTTTGAGTCTCATGTCCAGAGTCTATCACTTCTCATATGATGGAATGACTTAGAGTTTCTTTAATTGGAATGAATTTTGGAAATGTCATCACAGTAATTTACAGAAGTGCTTCAGATTACATACACATATATATGTTTATATGTATTTGAATGACAAAGTGAATGGTTAGGGAAATTTGGAACTTAGTTTGAACAAAGAATTTTTTAGGTTCAGGAGCTACTAAACCTAAAAACTGTAATTAAAGATATTAAGGACAACCTAAGGCTGAAACTTTAGCTCTAGGTACAGGAAGGGAATGGGAAGTGTCTTAGATGGAGGGGAGCCAAGAAGTCATTGAACAGATAATGTATAACTCAGTTCTGTGGCAAGAAAGGTGCCTTAATTTCTGAATAGATGAGTTTTCACCTCTCAGTCTCATGGAGTCAGGGAAAGGATCATTTACATCCAGAAGCTCTGAAGTCACTCATGGGACCTCCCTGTCCCCACTGATCCCCTTCCCTCCAGAACACCAGTGTGGCCCATCAGCTTTAGTTCTACCACTGGTAGTCCTGAAATAGCATCTGGTGTGTGCTGGATCACCCAGAGAAAATGGTGCATTGCAGTAGTGCTGGTATCTGACAGTACAGGAAGCCACATTGATCCTTTTTACAGCACAGCATGATTATACCAGGATCTTGTCCCAGTGAAGCTATGTTTGCTTCCCTGTGCTGAACAGAGCCTTTCTCCCTTCTCAGAATCCTGCACAAAAACCCTCAGGGATGAGAGCAATGAGAATCTCACCAGTGCTTCCCTGGACAACCCACCCTCAGTGTTGAATGCAATTACAACAATTCTCCCATTTCCAAATCTCAGCTGCATCTGCATTTGGGTAAACAAGCTTGCCAGTCTCAGACATTATTTCTTAATGGAAGCTGAGGCATTCTTGCAAATGCAACAGGTAGAGTCTTGCAATTACCTGCCTGGCCCAAGTAAAGGTAAAGAATACATTTAAGTGAGACAACTAATCTTGTAATGTAACCTCTCTCGCTCTCCTGCTTGCCTGGCAGGCAGGAGAGAGAGAGAGATGCCCTTTTTGGGTTGTTTCCTCCTGGGTTTGTGTCCAAACTGGCACACCTCATCCACGTGCTGTCGCACCTCAAGTACTTGCTCACAAGTGGCACATTCAGCACCATTAGCAAGATGCTAAACAATCGTCACAGTCTTAACAAGGTTTTCCTTTTTCTGGATCCAGAGTAATTCTTCCAGGCTGAAGCTGCATTGATCTGACCCGGGGAGCTGAGCAGCCCGGTGCTGGATGCTGCCAATCTGCAGGGTGTACAGAGTACAGGATTTGTCCTGCAGCTGAGCAGTAGCTGTCTTTCACCGCCCCATCTCTCCTGATGCAGCTCTTTCAGCTCATAGGGAAACTTTGGTCTCCTAATGACTTGCCAGACTGTGTGATTAAGAATGATTTCTTTTGTGCTGTAGCAGAAAAAGATTTCAAATAGATGTGATAATGGTATTGCATTCAGCATGTAAAGATCATTGAATATAAACGCGGAACAGAATGTACTTCTGTCTCAGAAAATTGCATTTAGAACTTGTTGCCTACTTCGCTGCTTTTGTAATAATGCTTCAACCTCAGGCCCTGTATCTCAATATAAATATGTTGGCGTTTCACACAAAGGAATCAGAGAACAGCTATTATCTCCCAAAAGCTGAGAAATTCTGGAAGGTGCATTAAGACATGATGGGATCCTTCCACTTGTGTCTCCCAGAAAGTCGCAAAAGATACCATTTTGGAAGAACTAATTTTTAAAGAACACTTTTCATAATAGGATTACATCATGCTGGTTTTTGCACATACTGCCAAGGCCACAGATCTGCTGCAAGAGGAAAAGATGGAGAACTGGGCAGAGAGTAAATGCTGGGTTAGGAGTTCTGACTTTAGCATAGCCCAGAAGAGTTAGTAAGTGTCACCACAAATTCATAATTACATAATTTGTCAGCCATTGTGTGTAAAACACGGTGAAAATAAAACTAAGATTTACACATTTTGGTACCAAAAGTTAGATGTTCACTCCAGAGTTTGACAGTGATGAGATTTCCCAAGGTGCACCTGCCATTTCTGTTCCCATGACTGCATGTTTTCCTTGTGAAAATCTTCCACTTAATAAATAGCTTTAGTTTAAATTAATCCTGAGGTACAGCAACTTCACTGGTAGCTGCTGGGTAGCTACTACTTTAGAAGGTCAGGCCATTTGGAAAGACATTTCTTGAATTGTTTTGTTATTGTGTAGACAAGAGACGTGGAACTTGTTTGCGCTTCGCTCCTCTAGCTAAAGTTAAATATATTTTGTATTGCACTCCTTTGTTCTACACAGATGTATCCTTAATTCAGAAAAGCAGAAGAGCACTGAGTATTAATCAGCCATGTTAGTTTTCTGAATATAGCGTGATTCTCGTAGGTCGTATTTGCATTAAACTCAAAATTGTGCATAACAGAGATTAATGCTGTTTTACTGAAAAAATAATAAATCAAAATTCAAACCTCATTTTTAAACTGAAATTTAAGGATTAAAAAATGGCCAGTGACACAGCTGGTAGAGTTCTGCTTTGGAAATTACATGTATTAGTTTGCAGTGAGATTGAATTTTGGACCATCAATAATTGCCATAAATTGGAAACCACATTCTGGCCCTGTTGTTTTGTTCCAGCACATCCTCATCACTACCAGAAAGATACCTTGTGGGATATGAGCTGGCCTGACCATAGCTCTTCTCTTTCTGCTGGGAACTAACTTTTCTACATCATTCTTTATATTCCACAAAGTTAGGGTGCTGAGCAGTTTGCCTTGTCAAGACTGGAATGTCACTCTGAAGTAATTTGCTTTGCTTGGCTTTGTGGATTTCATCAGCTTCCTAATGAACATTTAAGGAGGAAAAAACACCAAACCCTTTTTTCTGTCTTAATCCAGCCACTCTTGTGGCTAGCATAGGGTGTGTTTTAAAGATGCTGGGACCATATATTATACACAGATCTTATAAAGTTATTTTTTAGTGTAAAATGATCCAACAACATAGAGAGCTGAAACAGAGGAAGTTTAAGCTGGGATAGCTGCATGTGGTTGTCCTTATCCATGTTATACATCCTTGAAGATATACTCTGCATCACCTTGAGCTAAAGCAGCTTCCCAGTCTGAAATCCTGTTCTCATCAGTTCAAATCCCTTTCCAATGCACAGGCTAGTTCCAGCTTCTCACACCAGCTGTACTCTGCCACATCCCTTTGCTTGTAGTCACACTTCCAGCCTAACCCAAAAATTTCCAGAAGATCCTGTGGGATATGGGTTGTCCTGACTGTAGTTTCTCTCTTTAGGGAAAAAAGTGCCTCATCTCTTTCATGCCACAAGCCACCAATGCCCAGGGTTCCCTGGTGCCCCCAAAGGCACTTCCATGGGGTCACAGCCGAGCCATTGGGCTGACAGCAGAGAACAGACTTGGGTTCAGACAGCATGAGAAGTGTGCAGTGATACACAGTAGCCTCCTGAATGCAAATATGTGTGACATTTCCATTTTTGCAGTTTTCGGGGGAAGCAGCAAGCCAGGTCATTGTAATGAATTGGTAAACATCACACTGCATTACGTATGAAATTCATTTCCCAGAGCTCGGGAGCGGGGTGTTAATGCAATGCTCCCCACTACGGTGTTTGCTTGGTGATATTGGTTCAATGCTACGTTCTAAAATATTCGTATCCCAGTCATACCATACCACTGTGTTATTAGCCTAAATCTGTGAAGACAAAAAAGACAAGGAAGAAGCTAATTTCACTTTTGGTTTTCAATTCTTGTGCACCGTAACAGAATGTGAATAACCTCATTACTATACAAATTTTGTGTGTCACATAATGACCTCTGTACTGAAGACCAAAGTTTGCATAATTGAGGAGAGACTCACCTACAACAGTGCTGGAATTCATTAGCATAAGGCTGAAATAATGCTAAGAAAATAGCATTTGATGTCACCTATTTAAACTGAAGCAGTAGGTGTTTTCTTTCCTTTGGACTTCTTAAAGGTATATGCTTATGATGGGGAACAAAACTTGTCCTACTGAACCTGGCAAATAGTGAGAGATGGTTCTGTAACTCACTGGCCCTTTACATAACAAACAGAAAAGGGCTGTTCTTACGTAGCTTGGCAGTTTCTTGCAAAGATAGTGAAGTACGTGTTACCTAATAGGTTTATTTTTATAGGCGATGTATTAATATATTTATCTTGACTTTTAAGTGTTCATTCTTCATACTAGGTTCTCTGTGGTAATTAAAATATACCATAAATCATATCCACTGTAATTAACAAAATGCACTGTACTTATCTGTTGATCTTTTGCACCTGTTAAATAACTACTGGGATGTTTCAAAGCTGAGTTATTTTTGTATTCCTTGAGATAAACCTACTGCAAAATGTTGGTAATTCACTTAATATTGCAGCATAGATCAACTTTGGATGTTTTGTGTCTCCTCTCTCTTCTCACTGTAATGTTATGGCAATTCTATTGACTATCATTCTGTTAAAAATCACATTTATGAATGACACCCGAATCCTGCCAGCTGATGACAGCATTCTGGGGTATGCAGTTAGCGAAGATCACTCTGCAGGCAGCTATTCCTTTCATCCTGCTCTTTGTCTTTTCCATGACTGCAGACAGAAATTTTACATGAATTGAGGGAATTCAAAACCTGAGTTGGAAAAAGGAACAACTCTTATCTGAAACCTGCAGGTGGTTAAACCTACTTCAGTGCATCTGCTCAGAATGAGAGAGTTCTGAGCCCAATGGTAATAAGCACAAACATACAAAAACAATTCAAAAAATGGCAAAATAGTTCTGCTTACCTTCATTGAAGGTATAAGTACCCATGTATGAATGTTGGTAATGTAGCCTTGGAACAAATGCACCAGGCATTGCTTACTGCAACGTTTCCCAAGCGTTTCCCTTTTCACAAGTATTAATTCTAGCTAAAACACAGGCACCTTGCCAGATTTTTTGATGTTACCAGCTCTGCGGTTGTATAAGAAGTATGAGGATGCAATTTGTTGTAGTGTTTTATCAGAAATCGAGGTGAGCCGAGCCCAAGTGGAATTATATAGGTGTCAGGGTTAATTTTCTTACTCTTCATGGAAAAAACATTACATCAGTTTCCTGTGAACTTGAATTTCCAGTGATAGTAATGTCTTGCAGCCATGGTTGTGTGTAATGTAGCAGTGTTAAATTCTTGTCTTCAGAGATTTATGCAAGTCGTTATTTAAAAATAGAGATCTGGGAGTCACAGCTAGCTAATTAATCTGTACCAAGGAAAGCTAAGTGCTTGGCCTTTCAGGCATCCTGTGATGGCTGAGTAAGCTTGCAATCTCATAAAATTCTCACTTCTATGTTGTTTGGCTTTTTCTTTTTTTCACTGCTGGTTTTTTTTTTTGGTTATATAAAAATTAGATGCTAAACCAATCAGCTTATTGCAGACACAGTTTTCAAATATTTGCATGGATCTAGTCCAGAATTTGACATGAATTGGAAATAATCAGTGTGCTGCTTTCCACCATGGACTGAAGATTTGTCAAGCATAAGCCTGTCAGGAATGTAACCAGCTAAGTATTGCTTTCAGATTGTATATGATATTAATTTACCACTGCAATAATTCAGCCTTCTTACCTGATACTGTGTTTTTCTTTTGGTCTTTTCAGGATATTTCTTGATGTTTATTGCCATATTGCAGTTAATTTTAACAGCCCTATGGCCAAACCTGAAAGTTGACCAATTGTTAAAAAAAAAAAAAAAAAAAAAAAAAAGAAAAGTCAATACTGTAGTAATTCTTATTATCAGTAAATAGAAAAGGTAAAACTACATAACCGTGATAGCTTGATTGGAAAAAGTAGTTTTCTCATAACGACTGATAGAATGAGTAGCAGTAGTCCCCAATTCCCTGTAAACAGAAGTAGTAGGTAATCAAATGGCTCCAGTCCAACTAGCAGAATCTTATTGGTTCAAGATAATCCTTTGTAGGTTAATAAGCAACTGATTATTTTTACAGTCATAACAGCATGCATGGGAATACTCCAGTCTTCATTTGGCACTAGCCTGAATTACACGTAGTTTCTGGCATACCAGATTGGAAAAATGCAGTTCACAGGAGTGGCTGGATGTCATGATATCCCTCACAGCCTCTTTATTCTGACAAACACATTATTACCCATTATTTGTTTAGTTATTAGTAACTCTAGTGAAGAATTAAATTAATTATGTTCTTTAAGATGTATGTATCTATAAATTAATGTTATCCATCTTTGTGGAGGCAAGAATTAGTGACTTTAACAAAAGATTGTGTATAAAATTTTGAATATCTATGCTAAGGTTTGAATTTCTGCAGCAGCTGTAGGAAGGTTTAGATCTAATTGTAATCACATAAAGAAAGTAGATATGAAAAGGAGGTTCATATCAATTCCCTTCAGTGAAAACAGGTGTGCCAGTGCACACAGGGCAGAGGAGCTTGTGATAAGGAGCTGAAATGAAACTTAGGTAGCAAAGCACATGGGGCTTGTGTATTATGGTGAATCTGTGTCTAAACGTCCTTGATATTCTGTTACTTTTTGAGCCTCTTTCTTCTACATATTTACACAATGAAAGTCTCCTCTTTAACCTCATTCTTTGCTCAGCAGAACTGGTGCAACCACTGTAAAATCCTGATGTATTTTACACATCTGAGTACATTCACCTTCCAGGTGAAGGCAAATGCATTTGCTGGCCTCCATTCTTGCAACTGTTTGGAAATACAATATTCCTGGATCGGTAGGCAAGAAACAACAAACATCTCACACCAGTCAGCCTCTATGATGCAGAAAAGATAGATGGTGATGCCCTTAATCAGTTTTATGTCTAGAAAACTCAAGTGGTAACCCCTCAATAATTGCTAATTTTTATTCCTTTATCTGAGCAGCATGTCTTGTTTATCTCACACATTGCCAGTCTTCCAATGTACCACCGAGATGCTGTTATCTTAGTCAATTTAAATGATTCAAATGATACAAATGGCTTGTTCTGACACAGAACCATGAGAAGCCTTTTCTCTTCTACCTGTGCTGTATCACTGAGCAGTGCCAAGTGCAAATTACAACCAACTTCCCCATTGAAAGATTATTTTGGACAAGTAATTAGATGCAATTGTTCATATGTTTTTTCCTCAGTTAATGATCAGTCTAAATGATTTTTGTGAAATGTAGTCCATAGGGCTTCTCTCCTGTATTTGGAATAAAAACTATTGAGGTCTTTTTTTTGTTTCTGTCAGCAAGAGTTGTCATTTGATCCAGAGCAGGGTTTTTAACTTCCTATTTCTTAGTGTCAAATGAAAGGAAGAAAACTGGTAAAGCTATTTATGGTCCTGTAAGGTAGAAGTGAGAATAATTCTTGTTCTTGCAGAATCCTTTTATGAATATTCACAGACATTGTGCTAATTACAGTGTGGCCATAACTATCTGTGAGGAGGAATGAACTGATGCAGGTGTGAATAATATCTGGTATCTGCTTGTGGTGGTTTTAGTCCCACGTGTCAAAGTTGATGGAAGAAGACTCCGTAACTCATATGGAAATTGGATTTGACTGTCCCTGCAATCCAAGGAAGACAACTCAAACTGTGCTTCTAGAGTGTCCTACATTAGTATTTAGGAAGATTTCATTGCCTCACCTATCCACATACCTTAATGACATCTTTACAATCTTCTTTTCAACTTGTCTCCTGTGGGAATATGGGCTAGTGCTGATATCTAGGCTTATTTAATGAATTCAACTGTAATAACACATTTTCTAAAAAAAAACAACCCGTGGAGGCAACTGGGATGCTTGTCTTTTCTAAAGGAATACTGATATGCTGCTGGCTGCCCAACATAGGCAGGTATATTGCCTTCTTTAATAGTAAATCGTATTTCTACCTTTCCATGGAATTTAGCTTTTATGTATTATAGCTAGTCCTGCTGGTGAAAACCCAGTCCAGAGTGGCCTCATAGGGAGAAATAATTAGCTGAGTAATTATGACTGAGGAGACTGACCTACACTATGTACATTCCTTCTATTCTTCTCTTTTATTTCGCTCTTTGCTCCTGACCATTTATGATATAATAATCTTATATAGCCTAATGTAAGCAACTCTGAGCCCAAAAGAGCAAGAAATTACTAAATATAGTAACCAGAAAATCCTTTACCAGGAGTAAATATGTGCCTCAATATTGTTTAAATTCATAAAATAAATCGTGACATCTTGATCTGCTAATTTTAAATTATCTTGTGAAATTAAAACTTTTAAATTAATCTTGAGGGAGAGAGATGCTGCAATCCTCAGAACTTTTTCCTGCCAGTGAGTACAGGCAATTTAGCCTGACCTCTGCTTACATTTGTTTACTTTTTATTTGTGAAAAATGCAGGGAGGAGTGATACAAAACTCTCAGGAGTTCACTCCATGATTAACCGTGACGTAATTGACAGAGGAAAACAGCAACAATTCATGCAGCCAGTAATTAATCTCTAGCTTTATGGCCTCATTTGCCAACTGTCTCCATATTTGACAGCAAAAGTAACTTGCAGAATGTTTAATTTTCACAGTGACAGCCAAGGTATGAAATCAGATTTGAAGATAAACATCTTCTGTGGCTTCTGCTTGCAAAAAGAGTAGCCAATTAAGTGTGCTTGCTTAGTCCTTGCAAATATTTGCCATAGGATTGACATAGGAAATAGAACATTTTTCCCTGTCTGGGCAGGAGCCCCACCTCACTGCTCCCCTCTGCTGTGTGTGTTCAGGAGCCTTCTCGGCTTCACGGACCTGAACCATGCAGGTATTTTACTCTTCTCCTTTCTCTTCTTTTGCCTCTGTGTGTAAAAGGGCCAAATCACGAGATGCTATCTCCCAATAGGAGCTGCATGCCCTAGCAGGACATGGGCAGTTTGACATATCCCAGGAGACAATTTGCACCTCTTGGGATTAGTAAAACAAGTAACTCAGAGATCAGGCAGTGAATTCTTTGCAGAAAGATTTTCTCCATATTGCCGTGGGAAATATTTTTATTTTCGTGGTTTTTGTGAACAGGCAAACTTGCCTATCTGACCCACACCACATACTGCTGACCTATAGGAGAATATTTCTCCCCTCTGCTCTGCCCTGACAATTTGAGATTCTGTCCACGTTCTGCATTCTCTGGACAAGTCGAACAATCTGCAAACAGACAGCTGCAGCCCAGAATGGAGAGAGAAATTTTACCATAAAAGGAGAAATTAAATTAGTGTCCTGCTCACCTGCATTTGATTTTTAAAGTAAATACATTTGATATGTTTCCCATTTAGTACTATTGAAAGGGCAGTTTCCTGACACCACTCGTATAAAACAGTCAGGAATGTGGACTCTGGCATTTCTGTATGTAACAGGACTGTGATTGTCAGAATCTTCTTTTTTATTAAGTTGGAGTTAGTAAAGGAAGAAGATTTTTTTCTTTCTGTAAGCTTTAATGTGCTTTTGTTTCTAACTTGTCATTTTTATTTGCCTGTGAGCTTTGTTTTGATTTTTCTTGAAGATTTCTAGTAACAATAATTGTTTGCAACAGGAAGATTCATGTGAACTGACTTCCATTTTAAACATCAGTTCCTATGAAATGAAAGGGGATTGCAATGTGGATGTGGACAAAGAAAACGGATGCATCCATACAATGCACTTCTGCTCCAGTGGTAAATATATTTTCATGATTAATAAAGAGAGAGTGGAAGCCATTGTACTCTGTTAGGGTTTTGTTGATGGCTGCTCCCCAGAATACTGAAAAGATGCTATCAATACTCTTGACACTCTGCTTAATCAAGATGTGACCCTCCAATGCAACCAGACAGCGTGCTTGTTTCAGAGCTGGAACAGTGCTACAGTTAAGGGAGACATGGTTGTTGTTATTTTTGGTTGCAGGATTTTTTGTAATTTCATTAAAATTTAATCAGTGCCATTAAATAATATTTAATGCCACTAAAGTGCTGTTGGATAAAAATAGGAAATCAATCAACTTGTGCTCTGAGTGGCCATCAGCTATGGAACTGCATAGGTACCTCAGGGAAGGGCTGCACCTTGCACAGCAGACAGAATCAGATCAATAATAGTATGTTTAGTTCAGTTTTTAAAATTGCTCTTGCTTGGAATGTGCCAACGGGCACCTTCAGTATCGGATATGTGGGCTTGGAACAAGAAGTTTTCGAGTGCACCCTTACTGTTTGCAACTTGCTAAGTATTTTTGCTCCTTAGGTGCTGCACATCAAAAAGCCAAAATTATAAGAATGGAGATTCCCCTGGGCAAGCTGGAAAGATATGTCAAATATACAGCACGATCTTAGCCTGGTGGTGAAATTAGTCAGGCCTGCTCCTTGATATGCTTCCCAGCTTGAGCAGTAGGTCACCGTGGTTGGCTCAGTGCAGCTGGCCTCGTCTGTGTACACAGATACGCTGCTACGGGCGTCCTGAGAAACTGTGTGGCAATTGAGGTAGGTTTGGAACTAAACCACACTCTGGCCTCTCTTACAGCCAGTCCCCAGTGGGTTAATGGAATAGGATAGCTTCCTCTGAAGGATTTAGGATGATCCCATTAACTGCAGTGGATATTTGTTCACATTCCCTACCTGTGGGGGCGGGGGGAAAAGGGATTACAATCAGTAGCCACTAGCAAAGGAGAGCACTGCTGACTGTCAGTAATGTCTTTATAGGACTGGGGAAAACTGAGCAATTCTGTAAAATTTCACAGAGTCCTGACCGGAGACTTATGTCTTCCTTTAGAAAGTCCATGTGAGGTGAGTTTTCACATAAACTCAAACTGTTTCAAACACTCCCGCTGGGTCTGGCCAGAATGCATTTGACGATTCCTTGCAGCTGTTTAATTCCAACATAATTGCCTTTGAGATTTCCTTCCTGATTTTTCTGTGTAAGCTGCACTAAGCTATGTAGATAAGAAGCAATCTATACATTCCGTGTATAAGAGTAAATCCAAGACTATAACACAGATGGACAGAAGCAAGCAAAAGACTCGGTTCTTGTAATTTAAAATACATTGCCATGTGAATCCCACTGAGTTGAAATATCTAATTTCCAAGAATTTCCTGGGGCAGGAAGCATGAGGCCGTTTTATTCCACATCAGTCACATCAGTCTACAAATTAAAAACTAATGAAATATGTTTAAAACAATTACACACACCTTTTCTGAGTTCTTCACACAATAAATTTGTGTAAGCCATCCAATGACTAGCAAGCAATTCTTACTGACAAATATGATAATAGTTAAAATTGGTGCTACATAATTGTGCTGAAAATGTGCTTTTCCCCTCTGATCACACAAAGATGGCTTGATCAACCTTCTGTCATCTATAGGTGGCAGATGGAAGGAATTATTAAATCTGCCCCTTTTGGATGTTGTTCCCCTTGATATTGAAGCCTGCCTTACTCTATTTGCAGTCTAACACCTTGCCATACCAACAGTACCAATTCCGATTGTGCTTTTTTCAAATAGATCCTAAATTCTAAATGATACATCAAAATACCCTTGCCAGGGCCTTTGAGCACTCACCCTTTTGGAGCAGAGCCATGGACTATACAAACCATTGCATTAAACATTTGGTCCCTGACAGGTAGGTGTGGGAGCTGTTGAATACGATTTGAAAAAGCTAAGAGGGAAGGAAGGAAGGGTGAAAGCTCCAGTCAGAAGGAGAAGGATTGTATTAGTGAGGGGGAAGAAGCGAATACCCCACGCCCCCAGCTCAGTCATATCTAATCTGCGAACTCCTCTAAGGAGAAGCAAGATGTTCACTGTGAGCAGCTGAAAGAGCTATCCAAACCGTGCAGTACGAGCATGTTGCTCTGTTTTGTGAATTTAGCTCCTCACGCCATCTCCATCCCAGCATGAGAGAAGTCTGTAAGCTCGGTGCAATCGTATCATAATTTGGATCTCTACAGGAGACTGAACTCGCATCACCAGAATGCATCAAGCCGATGCACGTGTCAATGCACAGTTACATATACACACCACGGTTACGAGCCCATGGTGACATTTTTCAAACTAATATATTGACAGGAGTGCTGGGATATTTTTTAAGTATATCCAGAAGGAAAAAGAGCATTACAATGAGGAAGAAAACCCAGCAGAATGCTGGCACCCAAGTACATTACTTAGTGTGCAGTTGCATTAATGAACCATTACTTCAAATCCCAGGTGTGCCAATAGTGTCACTGTTCGTTTATCAAGGCAGAATCATCCTGGATGTGAACAGAATGCCTGTATAATAGATGACTTCTCAATCCTCCCATACCATACATTTCCTTGAGCCCATTACAAAAGATTTATTTTTAAATTGGAAATTTCTTTTTTCAGCTGGGCAGAATGAGACTGTTTGTTGAACAAATGGTGTTAAAATCCCCAAGGCTCTGACTTACTTCAATAACGACCAAGACTACTGCTTGAGCCAGCTGATGCTCTTTTAATGAGCGCTGCTTGTCAGAGGATCATATCTGCAAGTTGCTGTATAAAACAACTGTTTTCCATGAGTTCATAAAGCAGTCTCTTGTTTGAAATGGATGAAGTGTTGTACCAATCTCTGCAGCACAAAACAGACACTTGTTTGAACTGAAAGGGGAAAAAAAAATCCTAACCCAAAGTATTTGACAGGGTTTTTTTCTTCTTTTTAAAAAAATTGTTTTCCCTGTCTGTAACAGACAGCTTTGTGTTTATACACAACAAGCTCAATTGGTTCAAGACAAAAAATGCTGAAATATGAGCTTCAAAATGAATTTCAGCTTTGGCCTGATTGAATTAATACAAGCATGACAGGTTGCTTATTTAGCAAACTGGGTGGACAGTAAGATTAAGCCTTTTCCTGCGACAAGACATCCCAAAAAAGTCATTCGCTGTCCCTTGTAAGGTTTTTCAAGGCAAATCAAGAAGAGACTCCTAGATAAATCAAAATGACAAGTTCAAAACATGTGAGTCCTTTTTTAAAGAAATATCATCTCCGTAACAAGCCCAAGATTATTAATGTTGCATTCTGACAAGCACAACCCCTTTGTGATTTTGTTCAGTCCATGGACCTGATCGTACCATGTAACTCCTGTACTGCTACCGCTACCACTGGATTCAAAGCTAGGATCACAAAGTTAAGAACAGCATTTAGTAACCCTGCCATCAACCTGTTCTTTTTAATACATGTGTTATTTATGGCTGCAGGTTAGGTTGTACCCTTGAATATCACATTTCTCACCAGAAACAGCAATGAATAATTGGGTACTGCAGGGTTTAATGTGCAATACTGAGTCATTTTGATTAGACCCATATTTTATCACTCATGCTATTAACATCAAAGATTTTTTAAACTACAGTACTCCATACACTTGGTATTAATGTGAATTAAGGAAATCAGGTTCTAACATGCCCAAGTACCTTGAGTTTTCTTTGTCTTGTGCATATCAAATCCACCTAGGTCACTGGTAAAATTCAGCTTGTACTTGTGTACAAACTAGCTCTGTCCTATGAAAATGAACCACTAAAGTTAATTCAGATTTGTTCAGGGCCTTGAACAATGTAAGTAATGAATCTTTCAGACAGTTAATTCGAGCTGAACAAAAATAGAATCCACTTAAATGTTACTACTGCTTGGATTGAATCTTACCAGCCTTGATAGGTCTGAAGATCCAAGCCTCAGTGGATGAGATCTGCAAATCCTGGCTTTGATCTCAGCAGAGAGAGAGGTGATGACTTGGTCTCTGTTTATTCAATGAAATCACTGCCCTAGCTTACTTTCTGACCAGAAACATAAATATGTAATTCTATTTTGCTCTAAAAGGAATTTTTACATTTGTAAACCTTTCTCCATTTTGCAAGTCTTACATCCAGGCTGATAAAATCATGAAGCAGGAATAATAATGATTTCCTGCTCAGAAAAATGTGTATGTTAGAGATGTTGGTTGAATGTTTCACCTCTATTAACCTCTCTTCCAAACCAGCAGAGAAGTGGGAATATTTACTTATCATACAAATTCAAACTAAGATTCTTTTCCTGTGAGCAAAAATACTCACCAACTTTGTTTGCAAGGGTAAATTCATGTGTGGTTTGCTGCATATGTTACCCTCACTCTAGTTTTTCAAATTCTGTGATTCTGTGAAATTATTTGGCATTCTTAATATTGGAAATAGTAAGAAATAGTCTCACTGGTATTTAATTTTTAACTTCAAACGTGGTTAAACTTCTATTCCTGTCCATCTGTCTCAAGTTGTCACGTATTTTCCAATAGTAACTAAGCTGCTGTGTTATGATTCAGGCTCTATATGTGATATTTAGCATGCTGTGTCTCTTTGCTGTTCCAGGCTACACAGAAAGCAGCCCCTAGCATATTAACTGCCTGTTTCACCTGAAGTAAAATGGGAGAGCATTTTAAAAGATAAGTTTTCCTTTGTCACATTTCTTGCTTGTACTGTAGATTATCAGAGCCTTTCCCCCCTCACATGTAAGCAAAGACAGATATAGAGAAAAATGAGTTCTTTGAACCACAGGAAGATTTTTCTTTGCTGTTCTGTTAATATCTGACTGAAATAAAAAGGAAAAATTCTGAATAAATGACTACAGGCATCTTAAAACCTGTAAAATTATTTTTTAAACAAGACTTTTGCTTTAAAAATGGGATCTGAACATGTGTGTAATGGAGCCAGACTCACAGAGGAAAATTACAATTTCTATGTCTAGCACCTGTCAGGTTTCTTCAAGAGTCTAAAATGCATGTATTATCACTGATAACACTTACTTACTCCCAAATAGACCAATCAAAGCCTAATTTTCAGAGGTAAATCTTAGAATCCTTTCGAAGTCCAAATTTAAAACATGATCGTGTGTTATCCATCAGAGGTCACTACCAAGGAGATTTGTTTGCAACAAATGTAGCTTTGGAGCATGGCAGTGATAAGAAATATGAGAGAAGCAGTCTTCCACCATTGAACAGGGAGTGATAACAACATCAGAAGTAGTAATAGTCCTAAAACTTGCCTCTGTGCTCCAGTGGTTTCACACCAAGCGCTGGGAGATGATACACGCAGCCTCACAGTTGGGGTTCTGCTGGAAGCTGTGCTGAGAGACTGGGAGCAGTGCTCAGAGCAGGTAGCAACCATATTGCCCTATAGATCATGATTAATCCAGGACAAAGAACAGATGGCAAGAGAAAGAGATGGATTCCACGAATATGGAGTGGGTGGCAATTGTAGCTGGTCCAAGCTTTGAGACCTGAGAGAGTAGTATTGGTAAATAGTGATAAATGTGAAGAGCTTGTTTCCTGCATATTACAAGTTGCAGGAAGACAGAATGGAGTTGTCAGCTATCTGACAACTAATTTTTATACATGAGGGGGTTTTTTATGGCTGCTTTTATTCTGTGATATGTTGTTTCATTTGTTTGTTTTCTGCCAGGCATTCACTGTGAGATTTCAGGATTCCCAGTTTATGAAGAGATGGCTTTGTGTGGGAAAAGCCTGGGAGACCAGGAAAACTGTGTTTTTGCAGTTAGAGAAGATGAATTCTCAACTAGTAGTGAATGTTTAAGCCCTGATTTTCAGGAGAATGAACATAAGCAAATACATTTAACTTTCCTTTGAGTTTTGTCCCACAGAGTTAATTGTTTGATGTTGAATTTGTATTGATGATTCCTTTTCCACACTGCAGTTACTATGTCAGGAGAGAGAATGCTTTGAAAGGTAGACAGAAGAGGAAAATACTCCAAAGGAGGTTGGACTGTTAGTCTCCTGAGACACCTGGTGTATAGATTTCGTTGGCTTGTGAAATGCACATCAGTCACACCTCCATTCAGATCAAGTCTGCCTTGTTTCTGAGACTTAGTGTCACAGGCAGCGAGTAATACCCCTGCAGTGGAGAGATGACATGTTTCGGTGGAGATGCCAAGGTGTAAGCATGGATTAGTTCAAGTGACCTTTTCTTGGCAGATGACTCAGAAGGTGCAAAATGGCTCAGCAAATCCCATGGGAATACATCTAGGATTTTATTCCTTTGCCCTTACAAATTAATTAATTAGTTTCTGAGTTTCGTCCTTTTGATTGCTGTAATGCTAATTTTTATTCCAGAGGAAACCAGAAGGGTAATGATGTACAGTTTCATGAATAGATTTTTTTCTTACTGTTTTCTTAGGAGAGTTTATCTCTGCACCTAATACATATTTTAGAGCATAATAGTTATGCACTTCCAGAATATTTTTACTTCTCTTTGCAGGAAAAGAAAATGGGTTTCAGACTTTCTCATAGGAATGCTATAAAATAATTTCTGCTTCATACTCACTTGCACTGTTTTTCTTCTAAATAATTTCTGCCTCTTGCTAGAGTTTAGAAAAGGACCATCAGTACTTTTTTTCTTTCAGCAAGATATTGTTACTTCAGGTGAGGCTCATGATCATTAGCGGGTGCCATATAGGTTAAATTTAGGATACTGTTTCTATATGATATATAAGTTCTGTAATGAAAACTGGATGTTTTCTTTTGCCTTCACAGTTGATCACTTGCCCTTTCTAGACCAGCTCATTAAAATTTTTGAAGATCTACTCAGACTTTACTGAAAAGAACATTTTGTAAAATACGGAGAACAAGAATTGTGAAATTCTTGGGAACATTAGGTCAATTTATTGACAGGAATTTTGCATCATTTTGGGAGACGGGGTAGAACAATATGTGTAGGAGCTTGGATCCTGTGACAAGACATCATTTTGTTGGCTGTTTTGTAGTACAGTTGCACTCGTTAGAGGGAGGAATATGCAGGGCTGGCTGAGAAAACAAACCTCTGAGAATTTGAGCCAATGAAGGATGGCACTCTGGGAAATCAGCTTCCCCATATTTCAAACCTGTGTTCAGTGAAAGGACAAGTCTACACAGCAAAAGAGGATTTACTGGGGTTTAATCTTGTTTGAAATTCTGTACTTTGAAAAGTTCTGTATGCATTCAGGCTAGGATGAAGGTTTTTGTTTGCATACAAGTCCTAAGCATACATCCCGCTTAGTTATGAGATTCGGGGGCAGAAGCAGACGGGGATTTTCACTTTTTAGATGAACCTCCATTTGCTTTGCCATCGCAATTGCATATTGCTGGCACACTGCCCACGCGTAAGGGGGTCATTCAAGAGCTGCTAGGACAGATGCCATACTGGCAGTCATGCTGCCAGTGCCTGTGTATGCCTTGTGGGATATCCCCTAACTTGTCTGTGTAACCTGTATTTGCCAAACACTTTGTCTTCTTGTCCTGTGGTCTGTGGTGCATTGTCAGTGCAATTGATTGAGAATTTGATTTATCTTCTGTCAATTTGCAGCTTACTCTGGGCTTGATACTGTGATTCTGGAGGCAGGGAGAGTACAACTGTGTTATCCATGAGTAGGCCATTTGGCTATCTGACACAGCTTCCATGTGCTTCAGTTAGTAAGGTCAGAATCACAGAATCATAGAATATTCTGAGTTGGAAGGGACTCTTAACGTGAGTGCCCCATACAGGGATTAAACCCACAACCCTGGCATTAACAGCACTGTGCTCTAACCAACCAATGCCTGCTGGATTCACAGGTGTATAAATAGTTTAATAATTCTGTTTGCAGGAAGTACTTGGAACAAAGCCCAAAAAGTTGTCGTTTATTTTGGAGCACTCCAAAATGTGAAGGAATGTAGTAATTCAATACAACTTTGTGCAAATTCTAATTTTTATTTCTTGGGCAATTGAAGCCCTCTATCCACAAAGTCATTTGGATATAAGCACAGTGCAGTTTAATGTCAGATCAAAAAACAAAAGATATCACAAAGAACATAAATAATATTACTTCATTTTTATGGAATTTTGATAAAAATTAATTTGGATTGAAAATTTTTTCTTCTCTTACAAATAGGAGGAAAGAAAAAATATATTGTTTTCTAGAACGTGCCTCTTCCACCTGCTGCTACTTGAATGAAAATCCATTTTAATGTAAGCCTCCACCTAACCACTTTGTCAAATATCTTTTCTGCCTCTTCTCATTATTATTTTTGAACAAAGCTAAGCACCTAAGGCAAAGTACTGAAAAGCTCACAGCATTATTTGTTTAGGGAGGAGTGCTGTACTAGTGGTCTTGTCTCAGGTTAGCAATAGTCTGTTGCATTGTATAATATTTGAATTGCGGGGGTTTATAGCCACTGTTCAGGTAAATAACAATGTTGTGCCAGGTAAAAGATAGAAAGAGGTGCATTGAATGATTTAATCATAGCTGAGTCTGCTGCTCAGGCTCCTGGAGTGGCAAAGAAATTACCATTACAACAGTGATCTTTGTATGTGAATATCAGGCATGCTTCAATCCAGACTGGAAAAGATGGGATTCCAATAATTGTCTTTATAGGCACAGGGCCATTTTGAAGCTATTTACTTGTCCATAATCAAAAGATGAGATATTTTGCTCTCTCCTGGTGGATTTATTTTTTCCAATTTCCTATTAATAGAAATTCTAGGAAGCTGCTTTACTGGGACTCAGGAATGCACACTCCTGGAGGGCCAAGATTCACGTTCCTGGCTGCACTGCTTTAAGACACAGCCACTTCCTAACTGTGCTGTGCCTGCTGTTGTGCTTCCAGTGTCCAGGAGTTGGTCTGGTCTGGTTATTTTGCTGGCAGCAGGTGAGAGACCTGTGCCGTGTGCTCTAGAACTGTGTGGCATCAGCCACCTCCAGCGGTTTGGCGCTGACAAACAGCTGGAGCAGCACCACCCTGGAGCACACAGCCCGTCTCAGGCAGGGTCTGACAGGCTGCTGAGCCTTAGTGGGGATTGTACATGAGCTCAGCATAGACGGAACTGAGCTGCACAGGCCTGGCTTTGTCCACCCCAAATTTAGCACCCTTTTCTGCTTGTTGATGATAATATTTGTCCTTACATACCTTTCATTAAACTGTGAGGGCTTGTTTATGTGCAGCATCAAACTGCTTAAAAAGGAACATGTTGCCAGTGTAGATTTCACCTCTGTATTGCAGTGTTTTCCCATGGTTAATTTTCATGCATTCATGCAATTCAGAATCCCATTTCATATGATTTATGCACTAGCGAAATAAATTATTAGGAGGAGATAATATTATATTTGTAATGCCTTCATCCCAGACTCTCTTCTTAAAGGAAAAATCTAGAAATCTGTAGGAAGGACAGTTTTAAAAAATGTTCCAGGGAGAAATGAGGTTTGACTTATGTGCTCATTTACTGTGGTATTTGAGGACTGAGGGAGATAATATCTAGCATCTTTTCAAACACTGCTCTGTACAAAATACTTCCACTTCAGCTGCTTGTTTTCTGTTGCTTGCCTCTGTAAACTCTGTTTAAATGTTATGGAGTCTGCCTAGTCTACATTGTATTTTACAAGTTAGAGGTGGGCAACTCATTCCGCGGTGGGGCAAAAACCTCATGATTTCAAACTAATCCTTTGCCTGCACTCAGAGAAATCAAATAAAAATACAAAGGTAAAAAAGAACAAAGCTTCACTCAAGTTCAGAGGAGAAATGACAGCTCCTTGGTTGAAGAGCACCTCTCTGGTTATACTTGTACAAGTAAATTACCAACTTGAGTGATCTCAGTTGAAGATGTTCTCTCTTCTTCCTCCACCTGTATTGTTGTTCTCAAGCTTTTGAACAATTGATGAAATCTATAAAATAGTTTAATTTATATTCCTTCCTTCCCCCACAAGTACATTTTTATTTCTTACATCCTCTTAGGAACAAACTGAAGGAAAACAAAATCAGAATGTCACCACTAAAATCGTTCAATGTTTACAAAGTATGATCTTCTAGTGTATAAACTAGTGTAACTCTGCTGCTTTGCCTTGTAAGGGTGAGGAACACTGATGGGTGTGAGTGCAGTGTGTGTCTGTGGATCTGTAAATCGGTGTAATCTGTGTGTGTCACATACGTCTGCAGAGGCAGTGCATGACAAAATGTGTAATAATGAATACTGCACAATGGAGGATGATACTACACAGCATAAAGATAAAGGATAATGACCTAGCTCTCAAATAATAAACCCCTGAGCAATGCTGGCAAACCTATGAGGGCACGTAACACATTTTCATTGTTTCATATGGTAATAATCTGTGTACGCACGTGGTTTTCATAATGATCCATGGATACAGAATAGTGCGTGAGCAGTTCAAGAAGAAACTACCTGTTTATATCGAATAATTTCCATATGAATGGTTTAGGGTTGTGGGTTTTCTTGCTTTGCTTTTCTGAGATCTGCTGTTTCTAACACTGGCTTGTTATCACACACTTGCAGCCATACAACCCGATCTCACCAGATCAAACACATTAAATGTAGTCAGATCTGGTCAGTACTTAGGTGAGCAATTTCCAAGGTAATTCAAGAATGCATTGGGAAACTGCTCCACAGCAGTATTCCTCTCTTGCCAGCATTGAACAAACATCCCCCATATTTTTGGGGAGTTCACCTGATACATGGTTCTTCATCCTCATCCTAAATTGTCCTCTATCATTGCGCAAGTGGCTGCATTTGTCAGTGTGCATGTATTCTACTAAAAACCTTTCGTGATGAAAGGTACTAGTTAAGCAATGGTGCCAGCTCATACTTTATATTTTATATTTTATATTCTATATTCTATATTCTATATTTTATATTAGCCTTGTGCAGCCCTGGTTTAGTAAAACCCAACAAAATGTTATTCTTAAAGCACCATTTAGGTCAGCCTTTCACTGAAGAGTACAGAGCACTGTTTCCTTGTCAAAAACACTTGTGCAGAATCAGAAGTGCTGGCATATACCTGTCAAAAGGACAAGATAAAGCAGCATTTCTGTTACCATCTGTGAAATAAACCACAATTATCATGTTTGGGTTTATTTTTTTATAAGCTGTGATTTAATTGACTTACTGGACTTAAGAGAGAGCTGGACCTGGTCATTGCATCTTGATGTTTGTTAGCTTTCACTCTAGGCCAGTTGGTAACATTTCTTTATATCTGTGTAACACCTATAGTTCTACCTCTCTTGGAGAAAATGTATGGGATATCTATGCATGAGAACTGCATATTATAATAGCTAAGAGCTATGATAAAGAATACAAACACACTTGTTCTCATCAAGCTGTAAGATAGCATCAGCACAAAATGAAGCAAGAGGCCATCAAACCTATTGTCAGGAGAAAATGCAGATTAAATACAAATAAACACCAAGTACAAATGAAAGATGTGAGTAGGCTTATATAATGGAAAAGAGGGAGCCCAATAAGCTTCTTTACTGTTTAATGCTGTACTCCAAAGACAAATATTACAGCCAAGTTTTCAAGGAACAAAAAGTCATGCTTTTATTCTGTACTTTTTCCTGAATAAATAGCAAAGCCATGGAACAATTTCCTTAACTGAATGCTCAGAATAAGACGTACAGCAAAAATAACCAAACCACTGTTAGTGTGGTCATAATTGTGACCGTGTAATCACAATTGATTTTCTTGCTCTAAGACTATCATGATCCACCATTGTGAAGGAAAACCACACCAGAAGTGAATTATACTCACAGCTATTAATTTGGGGATTCAGTCCATATACTGTGTCAAAGTGCTGATGCCTGCCTGATGCCTGTGCTCTGAGAACTTCCAGTGTACATATCTCTGTAGAGCAAACAGTAAAATGAAGTTAGGAGGCAATCATTCCTAAATCGCTTGTATTTATATATGAAGCTGGGTGTGTACACTTCTAGAAAGAACAAAGGAAGGAAATCCCTCTTTGTTGGTGGTGTTTCTTTCAGTTTGGAAAAAGAAATATTCTCCTCAATATTCTGGATACTTTGTAATATGCGCTTTTGCACTATATCCTTCTTCTGGTCCTAAATGAGGACGCTCATTTCCAAAACCTCGATTACGACTTTTAAAATTGGATTTAGGTAAGGAGGTCCAATTTATACAAGCTTGGAGAGGCTTTGTTAATACCAAGCATATCTGAAAATACCTGTCTTTGTACCTTTGCAGGATTTCACATTGCCTAATATAATGTTCGTCATGGTTTTAATTTTTCCTCAAAATGGATCTCTTTTATGTCTGTTATTTACCGTCCTTGCCAGAGTCATTGAGCACAAGAAATACAGTATCTACAAGATGCAGAAACTGCTTTCTTCCTTGCGCTCATGTAATATGTAATGGATGGTTTTAAGAAAGGATCTTTACTCTGTGCTTTACCTATTCATGTGTAGGATTTTGATTTCATTTGAAATGAAAGGCGTAAACCTCAGGTCTGAAAACTAATAGAATTTCTGCATTTACCTGCTGATCCATAGCCTTTAGGTTAGATTGTGTGTCAGCCAGCAGTCAGCTTGTTGAATGAAGCAATACTTTAAAACTAAAATGAAAAGATTTCTGTTATATGTAGCCTGACACCAGATATGAAGGCAGATTTCTGCTGGCTTATTATTGGAAATATTTTCCAGTGTGTGTCTGATAAGCGAGACTGAACAAGCCGTAGGAAGTAGATCTAATCAGATAATGCTGACTTGCAGACCAGAAAAAAAGAGAGATGTATTTTCCTATGTGCTATGCCTTTACTTGACAAGACTGAGGACAAAATGGTTGGTGTAATGGCAAAAGGCACTGCAGAGAGCAGGGAGCAAACCTGCTGGTTGCTGGGGGAGCTGTTGCATCCAAGCCTTTTTTCTTGTGTACAGTCATTGTCTGTGTTACAGAAGGTTTACATCTAAGTGCTTCAGCACATTGGCACTCTGGAGATGGGGCATGTAAAAAGGACTGGGAGAGCATCACACTGGATCAGCTCCGCATTTTTCAGTGGATCTAGGTATTTTTTTGGAACTTCAGAGGAATTCAGAATAGACTTATGAGAGGGACCCCTTAAGGATTGAGCACTGTGCTCTGCTCAGACTCCCAGTGCTGCACATCCTTCCTGGAAATACGCTTGAACACTGAGGATATTCACAGGAGAAGCAAATTCTCAGTATGATTACAGAACCTTCGTGATGTTGCAGGATGGAGGGTCTTGTACTAATTCTTAGAAAGAGTTCCCAAAGAACTGAAGCAAAAAGATGCCTTTGTTATTTCCATGACTAGGTATGACGTGGTCATTACCACAATTCAATAGTTGACACAGAAAGGTATTTAACACAACTTCAGATTATTTTATGTCTTCAGATTGCATGTAGATAATAGATTATATCAAATGCAAACATAGTGCCACATTAATATTGCATGACAAATGTGCATACTTTTATTTCTTGGCCTGAAGACATTTAAAAATAAAATTGTTGGAAGATCCTCTTTATTCTAAGGGGTTTTTTTAAACAGCTCAGCTCTTGGTTTTGTACCTTAAATGTCTCTGCTCAGGGAAAAATGAATTTAGTTGCATAAAACCTACTCTGCACTGATTTTTCCAGGGAAAAGATTAAAGTTTTAAATGGATTCAGTGTCCCTGTAAGTATATTCACATTCATACGTGTCTGGACTGAACATGCCATCTGTGGCTTCTGCTTTATTTTTCTTACTGTATATTTGGAATTCAAAATAACATTTATTTTGTGAGGAAAAAAATCAATAAATCGTTTAAGTTGTCCCACACTTTGTATAACTAATTGTAATTAGTATAATGTCTTTGTTGGCAAGGCCTTATCAGGCACGTAGCATGAAGAGGCAAAGAAAAAGCTTTATAAAGAATGATGCTGTTTTGTAAAGCTAATTGTGACACTATCTCTGCTATTGTGTGTGATTGAACTCTTAATTTTTAATCTGGTATTCCTTCCGGCAGTGTAGCTCCTAGTGTTACCTGAGATTCTCTGTAATGTAACCATAGAACAGATTTTAGTCAGTTCTAGATTTTACAGTTTGGTGCCAAAAGGATGTAGTCTAGATTTGAGTCAACTAAATTGTGGCAAGCTTGCAGTTTCTAGTTGTAATGAATTAGCTTGTTTTAATGTTTGTTATGCAAATCTTGTAGATAAGAATTTAATTAGCTGTGATGTCCTGAACTTTGGTGCCAGGGGAGCAGCCACCGGCTCCTCTGATGGATCCTGTCATGTGTATGGCCTTCGAGGAGCTGCTTACCTGCAAAATTCCATGGCAACATTGCCAAGTCTTAACCAGCTGATACTGGGAGTCACTGAAAAGATGATTTCTAAGAGGAATATCATGTGGAAGAGAAATCAGAGCATTTATTTATAAAGCAAAAGACCACTGTCCCACTTCATGAATACATTCTAATAACTTGAGTTCACTGGAAATACCATATTTCTGGTACTAAATGAAGTCTTCACCATTCTTGATACCTAGGCATTAGTTTAGACTGACAGTGAGCTGGCTAGATGATTAGTATGATGATTCTTGTGTTTGTTATTCTCAAAAAGCTGGATTGTGAAAGACTGTAAAAATTAACTAATTTGCTCCTTCAGTTGATAGCAGAGGAAGCCGTAAAAATTCTGGTTTCAAGTATTTAACTGCCATTCTAATAAGTATGGAGATTCTTCTCAAAGCTTCCATTTGTATTATTAACCTCCTGCAGACTATTCAATGAATATTGGAAGAAAATATTCCGAAATTGTCCAGTGTTGAAGAAACTGTTCAGTGGGATAGAAGGAAATCTACTGTGACCCCTAGTTCTTCTTCCTGTGAGCTTCTCTGTGGCAGCCTCCTGCTTTTCTGAACTGTTTGCTGTATCATGCTTTCTCTAAAGGCTGCCACCTGGGAGAAGAACTTGTGCCATTCTTTGTTCTGCCAAATATGTCTGCCTACAATCAAGGTGCTGCCTCCAGTGTAGATATTTGAATCAGTGGCTGCAGGTGTCTGGCCTTCAGAAGACCCTGCTGCATAAATGTAGTGTCTCTGAGGGAACAGAAGTGGAACGACAAACGCTAATCCTGGGTGTCCTGAGGATTTGGAACCCTATGTTTTAAGTCCTTTTAATGTTTTAAGTCCTCTATGTTTTAAGTCCCTTTAATGAGACTTCAGCCTCTTCTGCCCACAATGTGCATGAGCCCCATCAGACAGCCATCAGCTACAATGTAAGCCAAGCAGTGGAGGGGTTAGAGGAAGTTTCAGCAGCTCAGATGTGAGGATTATTTGCTTTCTTGATATTTGGACAGAGGTGAGTTAAGAAAGCAGTGAAAGACTTGATCCATTTGAATGGAATATAGAGAGTAAACAAGACCCTAATATTGATACTAAACCATAATATGATACCTATATACATGTGTGTGTGCGTTGTTAAAATGTAGGTCAAAAAAGAAAAGGAAAGAGAAATATTTTGTTCTTTTTATACTTTAAGGAAAAGTTAATCTGGAGAAAGTTACAGTAGTAAAAGGGAAGGCAACATCTGTGTTAATTAGCAGTTCATCTTCAAAGCTTGACTGATGGGTTACATTATGGCCTCTTGCAATTGAATTAAAATTCAGACCCACGCAAGTTCTATTTTTACCTCCTTTTTCCATATCAGAATAATTTGTCTGGATTTAAGACTTCATTTTTGCTAAAAATATTGATGTTCCATCATCTAAAATGAACTTTTGGTTAGTGAAAATAGGCAGTGTAGAGAAGAGCTCTGTGGCTCCGGGTGCAATTCCAGAGAACGTGGCTTTATGACGTGGTGCGGTGTTAGGGATAAGGACACGTACCTTCTCCAAAGAATCTGCTTCTCTTGGGTGTTTGACAGTTAAGCCCTTTGGTTCAAGAACTGCCGTGTGTGTACGGTGCCCTGCACAGTGAGGATTCACAGCGCTACTGTAATGTAAATAATCAGTAATTTAGCAACAAACTAGGAATTCATTTTAGAATACCTGGAAACACTCTTCTGAATACCACAGCTGGGGGGAGATGAGTTGTCGATAGAGGAACGCACACTGATGAAGGTCTAATCTGTAGAGTTTGAGTTCTCTTTTTTCCAGTGAATATTATCTGTTCAGAAATAAAACTTACAGTTAATATTCTGGCCCTCCATAAGCTTTTTTTTGTATGGGCATCCATCCTGGTAAAAAGCGGTGTTCTCAGATAAATGTGAAATGTGGGGAGAACAATGTAACATCGCCTTCCCTTCCATGTCTATATCAAAGAGGTAGTGCTTGAACTACCACAATGACTGCAGACTGTGGAAAATTTGAAAGGGTATCAGCTGATGTACATCAGTGTGGGTTCTGTCAGCTGAGTATCTGGTCCAATGTTCTTCCCACTTAAATGAACAGAGTTAGGGTACAATCTCATGCTAGCTATTCTTTCATTTTCACCGTAGCAATAAAACAAAATATCTTTATAAAAGCCTCTGCTCACATCCCAGTGTCACAGACATACAATGTACACCTTTACAAAGTTGTATCGTATTTTTGATTTAAACATAAAAAAGACCCAACCTAACAGAAAATGTTTTCATGAAAAATTTAAGCTGCTTTCAGACAAGGTTAGATGAACTCCTTTCAGTATCTTGTATTGAGAAGGTAAGAGCTAATCAAGAAATTTCTTCTGTATTCACCTACAATACATTTTACTAAAATATGCAGCTAGGAGTAGTGAGTGCCCTTTAATACAAAAAGAAAAGGGTGGGAAAGCCTCCTTAATTAAATCTCTTCAGGGATCCTGGATTAACTGCAGCTCTGTTTAGTTTATATCCTCCCTGTAGAAAAATGTGCAGACCCAAGACAGCAAATATTGATTTAAATGTAGATGCAGGGAAAAGGCCCTGTTGTCTTTTTTTCTTCCAGTTGGCACAGTTTTTAGTTTTGATTCATTTTTGGTTACAAAGGATGAAAATCTAAATCCTTCTCTACTCCCTTTCACGCTGTGTGAAAATATTGAACCAGGACTCAGCAAACTGGTGAAGAGAAGAGCACATAAAGCTGCCCTGCAGAGGACTGTGGCACCAGCCCTGTGCCAAGGTTTCAGCTGTCACTCCCTTTGTCACAGCCACCAGGGATTGTAGTAAGTCTTTGGCCTAGCATAGTCCAGTAAAAAGTGGGGAACAGTGGGACAGGGTTACGCCATGGTGCCACAACCAGAGAAATTCTGGCATTACCCCCCATTTGCTTCAACCACTGCAAGCATAAGTAATTGTCCTGTGGAGCAAGTGCTCTGCTGGCATAGACCAGAAGAATTGCATTTCCTGATAAACAGTCTTCCTAAGCATGGAATGAATTCTACTCAGGTGATTTTTGAAGAGAAAAAATGGCTGTGTAAGGATGCCAGCAGCTTAGCCCTCAAACCTTCTTATGTGGATTTAGTTTTCCTTCATTCTAAACGTAATTGCATGTTTGTAATGGGCGACATTTCTGTGCATCCTGTCCTGATTTAAACATGCATTTGTTCATCAACAAAATCCGAGTGCAAATGGAGATATATGGAGCCACGTGCTTCTGTTTCTGCACAGTGCAGCTCCAGCAGGTCGAGGTTGTTTGTGATTGTGCATGAACTGCTTGACACCAGACCCCAGGGGACAAGTGCAACCCGGGCACTCACAAAAGGCTTCTTTTACTAATATCTTGAGTGCATGCAATAGCATGGGCTGTGACTCAGACCACAGTCTGTACTTAAGAAAGGGAAATAAAGAATCTTGAATTAAGAGAAATAAAGAATCTTAACTCAAGAGAAATCAAGAGAATATGTATTTCTGGAAACAGAAGGATTATGGAAGAGAGTGGGGAAGGAAAAAAGGTTGGAATTGGGATTTACTGTTCTGTAAACAGTTTGCACCAAGACCACAATTCGTACCTGAAGAGTCAGTACAACCTGTACAAGCCCAGTAGCTGTAAGAAATTTCGCTACCAATTCATGTTCTCTACAGGGGATGCCATTCATCTTGAAAAGATTAGCACAGGTTTGAGAATGCGTGAGAATCACCTTGAAATAGTATATACGTCCAATATATAGGCTGGAGGGCAGAGTTTACAATCATAATTCCTTAGTCTTGTTTCCCCTCTGTGTGGTTTGCAGCAAGCTGGACCTTTACGATCACCCTTGATAAACAGGAATTCTGCTTTTCTCCTTTGAGTTCAGCAGCAGAGGCATCTGAAGGAGCCCTCTTTTCCTGGGTAAAGTAACTTCCTTGTCTCGTTGCCTGAGTTCACAACTGAACTGAGATGCATCAAAGTCAGGTCAAGGAATCAGAAATACGGAAACTACAGAAGCTTGGACAGCAGAAGTTAATTTTCTTAGGGTGCTGTCTTTTTTTTCCCCCCTTTGTTTCAGGTTTCCATGAGTGTACTGAATAGACAAAAGAAAGAAAGGAAATTTTAAAAATGTACACAACACAAACATTGAAAATATATCCATAAATTAAATACCCAAGCAGATGCCTCAGGTATTTCAGTACTTGTAGTCACAGATTAGTCCTTATTTCTAATGTTGATGTTGCCTGTTTTGCCCAAAATCGTAAATAGTAAGTCAAATAGTTTTGGTGGTTTTTTTAATTAGATGCAGTTAAGTACAAAGCCAATCATTTCTCTGCTCCTTTCTGTGATCATTCAGAAGTCTCCTTCCTGTCTTTTTTTCAATGCCATTTTGATATTGAATTTATTGTTATATCTCTTTTTAAATCAGATTGTGGGAGAAGATTCTCATGGGCCAGTTTGTGATCTAGGAGTAGCCTTTACTGTGGGTTTACAGCAAACGGAACTGAAATGGACTCTTCTCCCTGTGTTCCATTGGTGCAGTATTAACATAAACAGAAGTCCAATATTTCTGGAGATTAATTGAACAGGATGCCACCCAGCTGCAGTTTATGTTCAGGATTCACAGTAAGGATGATCTACCAAGAGTTTGGGCTGGCTGGAGTGCATCACTTCTCCATACCCAGGTACATCTTGCTGGGCAGTCACTGCCTGAATCTGGAATGTGGTCTGTGCTGTTCGTAAGGCATCCCACTTGTTTAAGCTTGGCATAAAACTATACGTGATGGATAATAAAACATCTGCCCATGTATGAACGTTTCACTTCTCAGAATGACCTGAAGCACGATGTGTGAGACAGCCTCCACTGCTGGAGGGGCACGGTTGTTTATTATTAGATGTCCTGCACCATTATGGAATGCAAAGCAAGCACATGTGTGTGCACTCACACACACACGTACAAAAGAATGAATAATTATGATAAATGGCTGCCTAACACGTATCTTTATAATGCAGGAATAGCAACCATTTTTACCAGGTGAAATCAATTCTCTGTGCTTGCGTCTTCCTTGCTCTTCTTGTGCTATTTTTTCTGCAGAAAGTTTGTAATGAAATAATTAGCAACAAAGCACTGTGTCTTAGAGAAAACAGAAATAAATCCAGGCTAGGGCTGATATTCTTCAGTATTTAGAGTCTTGCCCTTCTCCTGTACCAAATGTACTTCCTTTGCTCCTCTCAAAAAACAGTTCTTGGCAAGAGAAGTGTGTGTGCTCCTCAGAGGAGAGGTGAGAGCCTTGCTGTTCTCTCAGTGGTGGGTGCATTTTTCTGTCAACTCATTCCAATCTGTCATGTACAAATCTACATCTGATGTGAAGAGGAAGGCATACACCAAAACCGTGACTTGGGGAATGTGGGTGTTTAATTTGGCAAAGCAGAAGAGTTTTTCAGCAGCTGTACTTGAAGACACTTCCTCAGGGAAAAAAAAAAAAAAAGAAAAAAGAAAAATCTCAGTTAAGTACAATGGTAGCATTAATTTGGTTAGTATAGAATTTAGTAATGTGTCACCAGTACACGCTGGCAGATAAATTTCCTGTGTTTTTAGTTGTAAGGAAATATACCATGATTCAGCAATGCAAAACCCAGAGAAACCCAGGGAGAAAAAGAGAGAAGAAGAGCTGGTTGTCTTTTACAAGGCAGTGCAGAGGAGACATGTACCTTCTACCCTCATTCCCAAGGACCTGGCACAGGCTGACACAGGGCACGTGACAGTGCCAGGCAAAGCCTGAGTACCCTGGCCCCCTCCCAGAGGATTAATGGTCTCTTGATGCACCACAGAGACAATTCTACCTGAACATAGTCTAAGTTAATCCTGACATATTTTTGAAAATATTTCTGTTTATTTTGAATCATTTTAACGAACGTTTTTGTTGGAAGGACATCTCACATTATAAAGCCTCTCTTCTGTGGATTATAGGTCTCATAGTTTGTTTAGACCAATACTCTTATTTATATAAAAAAAAAAATCAAGAGGCCTGACAAGCTGCTGCAAATAAAGCTTCTGCTGATTCAGTAGTTTGGTAGGAAAGTCATCTGAGGATTAGATTCTATAAACAGCCTTTAGGAAAAGATATATTTTTTGTCAATTAATTGGCCTGGAGAATTTTGTCATTTCAATCTGTCATTGTTGAATTTTACTTTACTGCAATATTTTGAAATTAAGTCAAAAAGGAAAAGTGTCTATCTAATGCTTTTGGCAAGCTCTCTGTTAATTAATAGCTTTTTGAAGTACTAAATTTCCTCGGTTTTTATCTTAATTAACACTCTTAATTGACCTTCTGTGATCTCTAGTTTCTCCCCAAAGAATTAAAAAATAGACTTCTAAGTTCTTTCCTGCAATCAGATTGACATGCAATTGCTTGTCTACACATCTTCTCTGCCTTCACAAACGTTTTTTTCATTTTTATTTTTTACCACTGAAGTCCCCACTGGAAATTACAGCCCATTGAACCATAGAGCTAAAATTGATTGTGCACATAAAAAATCCTGGAACAATTGAATGAAGAAAAGAACTTCCTGGAATTCTGTGATAAAATCAGAACTCAAGTGACAACAAAACTTTTACCCAACTTGAACTCACCTGCCCTGGATTACTAAGAAAATATTTTATGTTCTTCCATTTGCCCCCAATGACAGAAAGAACAAGTTTTTCCTTCATTTAGCTTGCATCAAAGCATGGTTATAGATGTCAAAAAAGATTAATTTCAGTTGCCAACATTTTTAGGGTGCATTGTCTATTCCATCTTCTTAATACCAATTTCTTAGTCTTTTTGTGAAACAGTGGAAACTTAAATCCAAAGAACTCTGTCTAATTGCTTTTATTTTAAATTAATTTTTAATTAAAACTGTACGTATATTATAACTCTAGCAATCCTTGAAGTGCCTTTTACCATTTTCTTCTGAAATATAGAATGAAAGTCTCTTTTCTAACATGGGAGAAACTAGTCAGTTCTTTCTGCTGGAGTTTATGGAAGGCATTAGTAAAAATGCAAATTCTATGTTTTGAGACTTGAAACTTTCAAGTAACTATTAATCTCGGAGCTTACTTTTATATTCTGAGATTAAATAATGACATTTTAAGCACTTAAACCTTCACTAAAAGCAAGATAAGCAAGCATATACTTCATTTTAAGAATTTTAACTAAGTTGATTCCACTGGTCTTTTCATGTCCTTAAAGTTAAGCATATGCCTATGTACTTTTCTGAAATGGTGGATGGTATTTAGCAGAGTGAATTACAACCAATAACTATAATTTCTCTAAGAATACTAATAAAGTAGGAAGTATGCAAAATAAGCTTTCATTTTTAAGATAAACAAAGTAACTTTTTGTGAGCATTGCCTTTTTATTGCTGCATGCAGCTGTAAATCATGTCTTAAAAGCAAAGCCATCTTTTAAAAAGCGTATTTTGAAAAACAGTGCATTATTTTCATCTGAGCTGTTGAGACAATTTCCTGTCCAGATCTGGTACCCCATTAATTTTAGACTATTAGAAAAAAGTATCTCTGAGCCAAAGGAAACAATTTTGGGATTGTTGCACACACATATATCACAATAGATCTGCCTACTGTAGTGCTACAGATGATGTTTAATAAGCTCCTCTTTACCCAGTTTTGGGATAAATATCCTCCTTCCCCCAGATTTGTGGAGTTACATAGCCTTATGCTACATATAAATGGAGGACTTTTTACCTTTCAATGTGTAAAATTTGAAATTTGAGTGCAATTACAATAACAAGAGGAACTCTTTTTCTAATGAGTCTCAAAAACCCCTGTCCAAGAAACATGTAAAACTCTCCTGTAGAGAGGGAAATTGAGTGCATAGTGTTAGCATAATAGCAAAAGCTGAGACATTGCTTTGCACTACAGTTTTATGGGATGATATTTTAAAAGGAATTCAGAGATTTATGGCTTTTTAGGGACAGCTAAAATTGTTTTCACATTTCTAATATTGCTTTCATTAGAATTTTGAAAGTATGTTTATGATATCAGATTGAATTCTAAGGTGTTACCAAATCATCCAGAATCCCCACTGCTTAAGTATATTCCCTTGTATCTCTGTGTATCTAAAGAGGAAAAAATGGGATGAATGTAAATGCTTTGGTTTAAAGTATATAATCTGTATTCTGTCATGTACTTCATCTCCCAGGGAAGGTACCTGAGAACTCACTCTGCTGTTTTTATTTATCCTGCCAGTGCAGTATATAGATGAGAGGACTAAGGTCCAATGGTGTTAAAACAAGACATGAAATATTGATTAATTCTTTTTTAAAATTCCTGTTTCCTCCTGAGTATAGCAAATTTCAGATGCTACTGTCAATATAGCGCTCTCCAATAAACCTCCATTATCGGAAGGGTCCTGATCTTCAGCGTGTTCTTACCAATGGTTATTGTGATTCTAAAATGCTTTGAAAGCTCAAGGCCAGTGTTTTCCTGGTGCAAGAGCTGAAAGCAAGTTAGAAGCAATGCAGCCTTTTATCATGGCAGAATGTTATTTTGAAATAACATGAATTGGTTTGGGAATTCTCCCTGCTAGACAGTAGCAGAACATTCTGGTTGAAGAGATGAAGATCCTGATGGGGCAGATAAACAGCTGTGCACTTTCGTGGCTGTAAAGGTGTCAAAAAAAGAAGCACAATTACAGTTGGCATCCATCTAATGAAACTTGGGTGTTTGACACCCTGCCTTTGGTTCCCACTTGTCATTCTTCAGTTAGCCCTTTATTTATTGTTTCCAGGATGATCTTTACAAAAGCAGCTAAACAGATACTTAGCTTTCCCAAGGCAAAGGACACTTCAGGAAAGGTAGGGATAGAAGTTCACACCAGCTCACCCATGAAGGATAACAGACATGGGCAAGGAAGAGAACATTTAAGTACTTTCAGTGCTCTTGGACTTGGCTCTGGGAGTTGAGGTAATTGTTTTTCAGTAAAAAAAAAAAGGTTTATTTAAACTGGAGTGTACTGGAGTTTCTTTAGGAACGTAAAGCTCTTGGAGCTTTTCCATTATCCATAATAAAAGGTATTACACAGAGAAGGAATTTGAATCTCAGACCTGTGTGTGGCAGATAATTGTCATGATAAAGGTTGTACAACTACTTTTTCACCCATTGTCTTAAATAGTATTTAGTTCAGCTTGAGCAGGGAAGTAACACAGAATCTGTGACAAAAGCCACTGATTGGTATATTTATGCAGGAGGAGGGAGGCAGGAGACCAGAGTATATTCTTGCTCTGAACCAGGAAAAAACACCTGAGTTTGGTTCTTCTGTCTCACAGGGAAGTTGGGGCTTATAGGCTGGATAAATTGCTAGAAGGTTTTTTTTCCACGTGAAAATTTTATTCCAACCCCAGGATGAAAATGCTTTCAGAAGGTTTTGTTGGTGGCAATAACTGATTTGCACATAGGCCTACTTGGGAGTTCTTTTACAGCAAAACTTTAATTGTGTGCAAACCTTAGGCTGCTTTAACTTTGGATGGAGAACAGACTGCTCTCTGCCATACCCAAAAGCTAAGAGCTTACAGGTGTGGCAGAAAGCTCATATATTCCCTCCTCTCAGTCACAGCCAGCTCTATGAAGGTGCTCTGTTAAGATGGTTTTGTGAGTATCTTTCTTTGGAAACTAGGCATTTTAAAATAATTTAAAGATAATTATTTTCACTGATTTCAGTCAAATTGGAAGCAACACATGCACAAAGCTGGACTGCAACCAGTTTGTAAGCAGCAAAGGCTGAGTGTGCTCTCACTACTCGTGAGGTTTGAAAGCAGTGAGTCTTGCATGCCCAGGTTATCTGGGTAACTCCATTGACTCCCAGTCCCCCAGTGGTCACATCTGTGTGAGCAGAGTGAACAGGATTTGATTTGTCATTAACAAGGCATGTGTTTGCTCAAACAGCCAGTCTGTGAGCCAGCTCCTTACACATGTAATTTTTCTCCCTCGTGCAGGTAATCCTTCTGGGCTGATTGAACATATCTAGTCATTTGAGCAAAGACTGTCAATCAGGGCACTATCCTGTTGTGGTTTTCTCTCTGCTATGTTATCTCCAAGAATGATAACATGAAATTATGTAAAGGGATATGCACAGAATTTTGGTTTTCAGAACCTTATATTAGATGGTTTTGTACCAAAATATCTTTAGAAGTTTCATTACTGTGTGAATTTTCAGGTTGAGGATAGCCCACTGCAGATTAAGATTTTGTTTGCAGAAGAAGATGGTGCCTGCTCACATGCACACACCACAAATTCTGACAGTACTTTGTATTTTGGTAAACTTTATCTCATTTTACAAACTCTACTAATTGCTGTCTTTCAGATGTGAAAATAAATTATTTTTGTCTTACTGGAGATGCATTGTTTGACTTCAGATATTTAACATGGTATTTTTTTCTGTGGATGGTAGCTGGAGGCCCCAAGCTGGGAAGAATGAGAGCATATCTATAAATAATTCAAAGTAATTGTATGGTTTTGACAGATTGTCAAGCTGCTTAATGCCTTTTGTCCCAGGCAATAGATTGTATTTCTTTGATAAAGTGTTGATAATTTCTCATTGTAATTTGTTCTGTGTGTGTTGTATTTTTACAGAGTCCAGTCAGGTTCATATCTCAGCACGGGTTGGTTTACCTTAATTTTGGCTATGGATGCCTGCTATGGAATTCACGTCTATGGGATGATAAATGACACCTACTGCAAGTAAGATCACAGAAAATTATTTTCATGCATCTACAATTCTGATGTCTTGTCAAAATTTCATAATTGATTTTAATATCATAAATCCAAAAAATGGATCAGACAGTCATTTCCCAGTGTTTTGCATTGATGTGACACTATTGTCAGTATATTCACTCCAGATATGGCATGTGCTGTTGATAAAATAAAAACATTTACAAAATCTAACATCAGATGTCATAAGGAACTATTTTTAATCAAAGATCTTTTGCGGTTTCTGAATTAGCTGGAAACAAAGTATGCTGATACTCTTTTGATAAAATGTACTTGCTTCCACTGCTGAAACAAATCTATAGAGGAAAAAACTAATACATTATTTTCTGAATACCAAATACACCTAGAAGCGAAATAAAATGATTAGCTCAGGATAGTTACCTGAAATTACATTTTGCCACCACTGAGCAACCTACTTGAACTTTCTAGGTTATATATGACTTGTTTTGAGTAGTACAGGTTTCTAATTAAATAATAAAACAAGTCCTGTGAGCTTTATCTCCATAAACTGACATAAATCCCAACCAACTACTGTTGGTGACCTTACAATGACGGTGGATTAATCCTGTTGTCAGAAGTATAACTATAAACACAATTTTTAAAGGTCCAAGTTAAATACTTTAATCTACTGTGTATGGTAGAAAAATACAAAATGAAATTATTCCTGATTCATTCAGGAAAGCAGGAAATGTCATGAGCAATGTATGACACTAGTGCATACCCATCCATTCTTCTGTACCTAAGCCGGTCCAAGGCCTGCGTGTAACCAGTCCAGGGGGTCATGAGCTCCTACAGTCAGGCCTTTGTGCAGACTCTCACTTCACGTTCTGTGTCACTCCAGTGTGAGACTCATTCCTGGCAGAACCTAAAAAATGTCACAAACAACAGAATTTGAGTCACAGCTGTTTAATTAGGATATCTTAACATTAGAGGCTGACTTTTTAGAACTTGCAGATCTCACTGATTGAGTCATCCAGATGGAATGAACAGAATGAACATATGTTGTTCTTTGTTTATGAAAACACACAGTAGGCACCCTGAGATGAGGGGTGGCAGGACTCAGGTTGTCCTCAGAGAGCTCAGCCAAGCTGGCATTGCATAGCCCTGATGTAAAACCAGTCAACAGCATGACAGCGCTGTTGGCAGCGGAGAAGTGTTTCCTTAAAGCTGTAATTCTGACCTACTTATATTGGATGTTACTGCCTTGTGTAGCCAGTTCAAGAACCAGTTTCAGCAGCTGGGCCTATCCAATGAGAAGACTTTGCTGAGGGAGGGAGCCTTGCGGGCTCAGTTATCACAGGTTAAACAAAACGTGCAGTGCCCGTAAGAGCCAGCCCATCAGCTTCTTACTGACTGTTAAAATCAGTGTATGCTGAGAGATACACTGAGCTGCTTCTGCCTTAGGAAAATTCCTACAAATAATGATGCAATGAAAGCCCTTATGTAGTTTTGCAAAGGAGTTCGAGTGCTGGCACATGGAAAGGATTTCAGATCATTCATAGAATTGTTTAGGTTGGGAAAGACCTTTAAGATAATACAGTGCAATCATTAACCCAGCACTGCCAAGTCTGCACTAAACCGTGTCCCAGGTGCCACATATGCACATCTTTTAAATACATCCAGGGCTGGTGAGTCATCCACTTCCCTGGGCAGCCTGCTCCAGTGCTTGACAGCCCTTTTGGTGAAGAAATTTTTCCAAATATCCATTCTGAACCTCCCATGGTGCAGCTGGAGGCAATGTTCTCATGTCCTGTCACTTGTTACTTGGGAGAAGAGACCGACCTCCTCCTCATTACACCTCCCTTTCAAGCAGTTGTAAAGAGTGATAAGGTCCCTCCTGAGCCTCCTTTTGTCCAGGATGAACACCCCCAGCTCCCTCAGTCGTTCGTCATGGGACTTGTGCTCCAGACCCTTCACCGGCTCCATTGTCCTTCTCTGGACTCACTCCAGCACCTCAGTGTCTGTCTTGCAGTGAGAGGCAGAAAACTGAGCACGGTAGTCAAGGTGTGGCCTCCCCAGTGCTGAGTACAGGGCACAATCACTGCCCTGCTCCTGCTGCCCACACTACTGCTGATCCAAGCCAGGATGCTTGTAGCCTGTATTCGGGTGTATTATATATTTATGTTTTTCTTGAAAATAGTGCTTAAGTATATCTTTCTTTTCCCTAGGTCAGAAGGCTTTCGTAAAGTTCCCTACCACTATTACGAGCCAGGAAGAGATGAGTGTGAGGAATACTTTCTCCATGAAAACGCTCCGTATGGAGGCCATAGATTTATCACAGAAAAGAAAGTATTTGCTAAATGGGCCAAGAAGCACACAATAATATTTACACATCCCAACTGGACAGTGTCTTGATACTGGTTTACTTAATTCTCCCTTAACAGCATATTACAAAAATGTCTCAGTTTACAATAGTTTTGCTTACATCTGGCTGGCCTTTCTCAGCCTACGTAACACTAAACTAAAAACCAGAAGACAAAGAGGGTGGTAGTTCAGCTGTTAAGCAAAATTAATCATCTCTGGAAGGCAGACACATTGTTTGTTATTTCTTAGGGTTTTAATCCACACTATGCACTTTATACTTTAACTGGATTTTACTTCAAGGCAGGAGCAGTTAAAGACGGATAAGATTCCCTGTATATACAGGTGCACACAGAGAACATGGTGGTCCATTGAAAATTGTCCATCATCTCAGATATTTAAAATTATTATTTGTAACTCATTTGCTGTACTGAAGCACTGGTTCCTTTTTTTGGTATCAGTAGAAATTTTCGACAAGAGAAATGTGAGGAAAAATACAGATCTCCAAGTTCCATGAGTGAGTAAATTTTAAAAAACACCTGAATATATTGATACACAATATATTGTGAGCACTTGCATATATGGTAAGATTAGAGATGAGCTAAGCTTGATTCTTGAACTGTACCCAACTCTCGAATGAGAAGATATTACCTACTCAAGATGCCTGATTAATTCATAACTTCTGAAATGCAGCTTCCTTCCACCCTGGTCAGTCTGCACCATCTGGGACTGAGTAGTTTGTACTTTTTGAAGCTGTTGTCCCACAGTTCAGCTCCAGCAGAATGCCACTTGGCAAAGATTGTGTTTTGCAGCCCATGATGAACCTTTGGCTGTTGTACCAAGCCTGCTGTCAGTACCCAAGATGGTGAGTGTAAAGTTGTCTCATGAATATCTCCATTTTCTCCAGTTGTGCCTTTGACTTGCTCCAACATCCAAATAACAGTATTTTGACAGCATTTCCCATGCAGCCATCATCATTTATTTTAGATCTCCAGTTTCTCCATCTTTAATAACAAGGGTAGTGTCTATCTACCTCACAAGGGAGTTGTGAGGACTAATTTAATTTAATTTAAAGTACTTTCCTGATGAAGAATGCTACAGATCATTTATTCTTAACACAAAAACAATGGTACCTGTCATTTATTCTTGTCTGTTGGGTATTTGAAGAAAGTGACAGTGTGTCTGGCTCTGATGGCAAATTGTTCTGTGCAGCCGCTTTTCTACTGAGGATAATTTGTAATACTGAGTTCTATCAGCTTGCATTGCTTCAGATGAAGTTGAAAGAACTCCCCATCTCACAGTATTATCTGCACATTAAAAGGCAGTTCAAGAATCTTAAAATATACTCATCTCTAGTTTAAATATCTATTTCCAAACTTACTGTCATGGAAAGTTTTCAACTGCAGCAGACTCATTTGTAATATGACCATAATTCAACTACACGTGAGTTTTATTTAAACTATGTTTAAACTAATGCTTTAAGTTTAGAATGTGTCCTATGAATATTTTAACATCTGGAATGTCAGATTCAACACTGTAATAGCCAATACTGTGAACACTTGAAGGAATTACGTGTGGAACATGTCACACAGGGTTTACTCACACTACTTAAACATTAACCAACAGGAAACTTTGTATGCTTTTGTAAATCAAGAAAAGGGGAAAGTAAAAAGCTATTTTTACATGTAAGTATTTGTATACTGACTATTTCCTATTGTATATTTGTATATATAAATCTATATTTTATATGTTCATTGCATATGTATTCTCTCACCAACAGCTCCAACTCTTAGGATGGGGAGGGAATGTCTTCACCAGTATTCCTCCTCCTGATTATTGGTTTCTTGTTCCTGTTGGTAGGTGATTCCAGGGTATCATCTCTGTTGCCTCTTTTATTTTCTACCATAAATGCAGCTCTCTGATTTTATTTTTTAATATAGCTCAGCTTTCATTGCTTACTTTAGTACTCTAAGTATTCATTCTGGTTGTCAGAAAAAAGCTGGGGCCATGCTTATGATCTTGGATAAACATCTATATTCAAACACAAGCTTTGTCCCAGGTTTCTGACATTACTTTATGTCTCACTTTCCTGTTTGGAAAAGGAGAACAATAGTATTTTCCTACTCCCTTTCTTGACTGACTTTCTTGAAAGGTGTTGAGATGAATATTCTCATTTTCAACTTATTTGTATAATGCTTTGAGTAAGAGGTGCCCAAAGTGTCTGAAAACCACAGGTAATGCTGTGATATGCAAGCAATTAGAAGTGGCTGTTTCTTGTCTCTGGAGTTTAAAATCAATTGTAGGCAGACACAACATGGGATGAAATCAAAAGGAGACAAAAGGTCATGGTTGGATGAAGAGCTGTAGTAGCAAAACCAGATTTATCACCATATGCATCTTTTCAGTTCAGATGGGTGGCTGGATATATGGAAAGCCAATAAAAAATTGTAAGGCAGGATTTGAAAAATGCAGGGCATGCAGAATTAGGGAGAACGTTCCATACATGTTGTACAGGGCAGCCTGGGAAATCCTATCATTACCTTGAGGGAAGAGGAACTGAAAAGAAGAATATCAGCCAATTGAACTTATATTTAGAAGATTTCTGGGTTAATAGAAAACTGCTATGAAAGTGCTACACATGGAAATTGTTTGGGTTGGACAGACTTAACATGGAAGTGTCCTTATGAAGCAGTGTTTCTCCCCCTAAGTGTTTCTCCCCAGTGAGCATAAGGATTCTGCCTGAGTTATGTTCACATGTAAGGTGGTTTTTAAGCCTGAGAAAGTTTTTAAGATAATTAATACTTGTCAATTCACCATAAATGTGTTGTAAAATATGTGCTTCATTCTGAAGCTCCTTGAAGAGTGCTTGCATGCTGCATGAAACAATATCACAAAGGATAGCTAAGAAAAATACAGCTCTAAGAACATCTAAATGTACACAAAATTGAGAACACAATTAGAGTTCAGTTGTCACAGAGCAAAGTAAAAGTGTTGTTCTCTGCCTGGATTTGCACTAAAAGCAGATCCACTTTAGAAACATTGCAGCAGGCTTCATTCATGCTAGAGAAAATGAACATCAGTTGTCGTATTTAAATGAGCCTGTCTTTAGCATAAGTTAAATGCATATTTACATGATTTTTATTATATGAGTAAGGAACTGTGACCACTGTGTTAAAGATGATTCTACAAAGAAATTACTTGATTGAAATCTGTTAAAAATCAGCTGTGGTACTAAATAAAGAATGTCAGTACTTGGATGTGTATAAGGGACCTTGGTGGTTCACCTTCTGCGAGCAGTTAAGACATCAGCTGAGAATCACTTATTAATTCTTTAAGATAAAACTACTACAGTTTACCTGAATGTAATCATATCCTAATTGCTTATTCATTCAAGCAGTCCTATTTTAATCAACTGCTCATGAGAATGAAACAAGCAGGGAGTTTACCTGAGGTTTTCAAAATGAATTTTCACATTGCTTATTATAGAGGAATGCTCAAAAATAGTTTGGCCTTTTTTTTGCCATCAGTGAGCTAAGTAGTCATCATAAGTTTCTTTTAAAATTTAAGGGGGGGTTAAATAAACTTGTTTAAAAAAAGAAGAAAAAAGCATAAATTGCTTGGTTTTAATAAACATTTAAATTTTAATATACATTATGTTTTATGCTGCATTACCTTCTGACTTCTTTTTTTTTTCAAAGTAGAAATTTTTAAATCGGAGCAGAAATTTTCATTTAAAAAAATCTCTTTTCAACTGGCTAATTACTATTCATAGATAATTGACTGAATAAAATAAAAAAAAGTTGTTTTTTCTTTCCAAACTGACATAACAGACATGATCCCAACCTTTTCATCCCCATTAGGTGTCCAGATCACATCCTTCTGCTTGTACCAAGGCCTCTTCTCAGAAAGAAAAAAATTAGTCTATGTATCCAGCCAAATTCCCTTTCCATCTGGGCTGGGAGGCTCCATCTGCAGACTGCTCCTATCAGTTACATCAGTAAATGGGAAGGACTGATGGAGAGCTCTACTTAGGAGCAGATGGTGTTCCAACTTCTAAAAAATGCCCCTAAAGTGCTTTAGGCAAGGAGTACCCGTTGATCTCTCCTGGAAGTACTTTACTGAAGTATTCAGTTTCTTCAAATGCCTTTAGCTCCTGTGTAGAATAATTGTCCTACTCTCTCTAGTAGGAATTATCAGCAGTGGGAAAGCATGCCCTTTACAGGAAAAAATGGAGACAAATCATATATTGTTAAATATTTCCACATAAACAAGCCCAGGGGTGAAGAAGTCAGCCTGACACAAATTATCTGAACACTCACTGGTTTAGGAATCTCTGAAGACTCACTTCAAAACTAATGGAAGTGGCTTTGGCAAGTTCATGAATACAGCACCTACCCCAGTAAAATCTTTGCACGCCCGGGTGCTAAGGCAAGCAGTATTTTGTCTGGAAAGTACCATGTGCACATAATGCTTTGCAGAATTAATAAAGAGAAGCCCATCCAACTCTTGGAGGGCTGATGCTGATGGTCTTTTATTATTCACCTGCTTGTGGGCTGGACTGAAGTAGGACCCCATACAAAGATAGCTGGCAGCAGAGCACAGATGCTCAACCAGAAGACATGTCCAGGTAAGTAAGAATTAGATAAATAATCCCTTGTGAAGTATAACTGGGTGATGCCCTTTGTAAGTAGAAAATCAGAGGCAATTCACATATTAATGCTTATAATTTGCTGTCTTTTTTTCTGCATGTCAGAAATGGTGTGTCTTTAGTTGTGCTCAAGCAAGCCTGGGATTTATTCATGATGAATCTTAGGGTACCCACAAGAGTGAACCTCGGTGTTAGTGTCACACAGGAGCTGTCTGTGGGCATTGTCATGTACTGTGAGCAACAGTCATGTATTTACTAAAAAAAGTCCTGTTTTTCCTGACTATATTTAGTTCCTTTCGGGAGGAAATGTTTCATTTTCAACAGATGTGTCTCACTCTGTTCCTTCTTTCCTGAGAGGATGCACAGGAATGAAAGTTAACCATAGAGGAGTGAAGCCAGCCACCAGATTCATATATATTTTTCTGGCTACTGCTGTGATGTGTATAGCTGAAGTCACATGGAAAGGGAATCTTTTTGTAAACCTTGTATAGCATAATCTACAGAAGTCTTGTGTGTCTGTTCTGCATTAGAGTCTCCTAGGCAAACCCTCTAAATGGGGCTGAAGGAGAAAGAAAAAGTCTCTCTCCATTGAAAGACAGGACTTCTGTGGAAGCCATAATAATGTGTGTGGCACATCTGGGCCTGCTCCCCCAGCTTTTGTAGGTCCCCACTCAGCTGCAGCTTTGGGCCCTTTCCAGCCCCACTGGGGAAGATTTCTCCATCTGACTGCAGCTTGAGATCCACACAAAGCCTGCCCATCCTCCCCTTCTGTGGATCAGGAAGGTGCTGAGTCTGCCCTGGGGGTGCGGAATGTCAGAGCAGGGACACACTTTCCAGTCAGCAGCGTGATTTGCTTGGGGCACAGTCTCACCTCAGGTGCTGAACTCAGTTTCTCGGAATATGACAGGAAAGATATCACTGGGTTTTGTTACTGTTTGTATGATTAACTCACAAAGAGTTACTATTTTATGGGTGTCTTAAACAGCTGATTTCATGTATTTTTTTGCATTGCTTGCTGCTATTTCTGGGAATTCCTCAAAATATGCAGCTATCAACATCTGCCACTGCTGTTCTGATTTACTGGAAAGAGTCTGTAAACTTGAACTAATGCATGTTCTTACCATGTATTATGCATGATAGCATGTTACACATTTTATTCTCCAGTATAATAAATAATGTAAGTTTTGTGTAAACTTAGTTCAAGCAGCAGAAGTAGTACTTTTTCTTTCTTTCATATAATGTGTTGCCCAGAGCACTTTGCTAGAGCTCTGTAAGTGCCATTAGCAGCTGACAGCAAATAAACTGTTGAAACCAGTCAGCAAATAATTACTAAATTTGACATTTTTCAGTGAAATATCAGAAATAGTTCAGCTTGCTTTTGTGAACCTGCTCTGGCACTCACAATCAATAATTCTGTGTTCTGTTCTAAGGAAATCTCACATCCTGAGTGTAACTTGGGAATGATGTTTTTGACACAGATGTTGTTAAGAGGTTAGGAGTGCAGTGATTCCAAAGGTTTTATATTTATGGGAGTATCTTTTTAATGGGAATTGAACATGTAGAAGATTGGCTAAGATGCCTGCAGAGTTTTTCATATTGTTGCTACTGAAAATAGTATTTCTGAAGACGATCGAAGGAAAAACAAATTGTGTTTTGTGTGCCCACTGCTCTTTTGGCTGATCACCTGTGCCCTCCTCATACACAGACACACTCACACACATCTGCAAACACGAGTGTCTGTAGGGAAGGTGTGTTTTTTATCGGGTAGGGGCAAGTGAGAACAACTAAGACTAATCTACATGGTAAATACAGCTTATAGTCCTTGTTGATTCATGTTTATTCTGTGCATTTCCAAAGCCTGTGTCTGTGTTAGCAAAGAATTAGCTTAGCTGGATGGGATCTGTAGCCTGAAGCTGTTGGTGCTAAGGACCTGATCTCCACACCTATCTCTAGTTCGATCCCGTGGGCTGAATGCCACTCGTGATTGGAGCACATCCTTTGTTTCCTTCCAGAAGGAACCTGGTGCACATCCTTAGGAACACTCCATCATGCAAACTAAAGCTCATTAAGTGAGGCCACTGTACTGGACTGTCCCACAGGAAAGTGGAATTCCTGCTAGACCGTCTTATAGCTCAGGCTTTGCATGGGTATTTTTACCATGGGTATTTTTCTTTAAAATCTGATTCCTCCTGTCACATCATGGGAATCAAGGGCTCCTGATTCTTCCTAAATTTGCCATCCAAATGTGCTCCGTAAGTCAGGAGTGTGATATAGAACAAAGTCATCCACCATGGGTACAGCATGGTAAGTGCTTTGTTTGATGAAGAGTTAATGTGATTCTGCTTGTGGATGTAATTTTATCCTGAACACACTGGGTGCTTGCTAATGCATGCATTGTTTTTATATACTGCAATTCACATAAAAATTTCCTTCATCATTTTCCCAGGGTAATATTGTTCTTGTGGCCTTCCAGTTGTATCTGTATATGTGTGCATATATGCATTTATATGCAGTGTGCAAGCATTCTTCTGTTCTTAGAAAGTTGCTACTATATGCTGCTAACATAAACTTCTTTAGGCAGTTCATGTTACACAATTTATTACATGTATTCTTTGGTTGCCTTTTTGTAGTGCTGACAAGTGTATTGATAGTAGATACCACTGTAGACTAAGAAAACTTTCATACTATTTATACTTATTTTGTATGTTTTGCCATGTGTTTTCTTGCCACATGTTACTTAGTTTTTGCTCTCATTTGGAGAATGTGCTTCTGTGTATTTGCAAAATTGTGCCTGGATTATTTTAAAACATGAATAAATGTATACAATTTTCCAATTGTCTGACATAATTTATGCATGGTTTTGTGGAAAACACTTTTATTCTTGTTTACGTATATGCTACTGTAATAATATCTGACAGTTCACTGAACTCAAGGAAACAAAGATCTTTTTTCTCCTAAGTGTTATAAATCAGCTGCACACACTTTAAAGACGTTTTAAGGCATCTGCCCTAAAAATACTCAGTAATGTTGGGTAAACTCAGCCACAAAACCCACACTTAGAATAACTCATGGTTGTATTTCTGTGTGTTAAAACACATTGCAGGCACAAATGCACTTTGTGGAAAAGGTCCATCGGATCCTGTCCATAAAGGGCACGTCCTTGCCAGAGCGTAGCGGTCTCAGGGCTGAAGCCACTGAAACCCCAGGAGTGGACACTGAGCACATGCTTGAGATAAGTTTGAAGGGTGGGGAGAGAGATCACATCTCAGGAAAACGTGCAAACCTCCACTTGCAACTACAGTGTTGACAAGAGTGTGAGGAGGACCTACATAACTTCTCGTCCCCAGTGGACCCCGTGGTGCTGAGGGAGGAAGGGAACTAGAACTCATTTAGCCTCTGGTCTCTAAGTTTCCTATTTTCCTGTTCCCAGCTAAGAGCATGATTAACAAGCAATGGCTTCAATCTGTAAATCCTAACTTGGTCTTTATGTGCTGAAGTAAACACATGTCGAGTAGCTGGGTTTGTGAAAGGACTGGAGATTCTGGGTGTATCTATCAGCGCTGGCATGTGTAATGCAGCAACTGTTACCAACTAATTTTGGGCCAGATTCTGGTATATAGCACTTAGAACTGGGCTATTTTGTCAGCTACCACAGTAAGGAAAATGAAAACAGTATTTCTGTGATAAGGATAAGACTAAATAAAGGGAAGAAGTGCTTTTCACATGCTCTGCTTTGAGGGTCCTTCAAGTCTGATATGCTGCCAAGGGGCTTATTAAGAATTTGTGTGTTGCTTTTTCAGGCATACTCTGCATAAACCATAATGTTCACTTCAGAACTCTTACAGGGTGAGCTCAGAATGCCTATTAGTAGCATGACGTAATACAGATTCATTTCATCTTTTTTCCATGCAGGATGGTTGGATATATTACTCTTGAAGTACATCCAGACGTGATAGCAGTGACAGGGAATGTGAACGTGAGTTTATTTGACTATTTGTCATAGGACCAGATGATCAAGTAAAAAACAGTTTAATTGTTGAATTAGCCCTCTTAGAGCTTTCAAATCCCCACAGAATAGCCAGCCTAGACCTCTGAAGCTTTTGCTCCTGTGGCTTTACATTTGGATCTTATTAGTTTGCACCAGATCACCCAGTAATACTTGTCAAGAGTCTCAGTCGTATTTTCTTTTTATTACCAATTTCTTCCAGAGTGACTGAGTCTTCTGCGAACCTTTGTGTTTTCCTCTAAATTACTGATAAAATTGTGAACTGGTGTATGCCCAGAAAGCTATCCCAGCAGAATACCTGTTCTGTGATCATTCCCCATTTAAATTTCCATTTCAAAATGTCAGTTAAGCAGTTTTCCATTCCTTTAATATGAGACATGTCAATTTTGTATTATCATGTTTTCTTAACTCAAATGTCATGAACACCACATCAAATGTCATATAGAATCAAAGTGTATCAACAGTGTTGTCTTTCACTTCTACTCACAATTGGAAAAAAAGCCAGCAAATGTGTTTGACAGTATCTGTTTTCCATATTGCACTTAGATTGGCATTTAGCATATTTCTCCTCTTTAATTAGTTAGTAATTGAGTCCCCTGTCAGCCATTCCATTACTTTACTCCAGATCAATTTCAGACTGACAGGACTGTAATTATCTAGGTCATTAAGTTTATCCTTCTTAAATATTAACACAACATACGTTTTCTTCCAGCTTTCTGGAACCTTCCCAATTGTTCCAAGACTCAGCAAAAGGCAGTAATAATAATAGAGATTCTGCAGTCAGCTCTTGAACAACTTTTGCATACAAGTTATCTGAAGTTTCCTACACAAGTATTTCTTACTTTTCTTACTTCAGTAGCTTCTATTTAATTTTTTCCTTTTTTGGTTTTTTTTTTTTTTTTTGTTGTTGCCTGGTAGTTTATCATCCTCATAGAGTATCATCAATTGTCTGTCTTTTCCTTAAATACTGAACACAAATACTTATTGAATACTTCTTTATTGTCTTCATTACTCTTAACAAATCTTCTCCTTCAATCTGATGAAGAACTGGTACCATTGTCAGGGTTCCTAATGATTTTGAAAAATATTGTCCTTAATTCTCTCGCTATAAATTTCTCCTTACAACTTGGCTACACTTACTGGAGGAATTGTATATGTAATGCCTTAGTTCTACTCTATATTCAGTGTTATTAACCTTCTTTTTTCATTTCATTGATTTACAATTAAGTAGAGGTTTTCATTAACCCTTTGATCTAGATATTTTTTGAACACATACAACTTTCTTTCCTGATTTTTTCAGCTAATTGTATTTTCCAATTATTGACCTGTTTTCTCTCCTAGCTGATTGTCCTTTTCAATAATTTTCAGGTTGGTAAAAAGACTGCACCATCCATATTACTGTGTGGGTTTCATTCTCTTTGTGCCCATAAAGAGCAACCAAGTTATCATCATAGCCATTAATATTAATTTACCTCTCTTACCAAATACCTCTGATCATTTTTCATTATTTCTGAGATGCTACCTCACATGAAATTCTCATTCTTGGAGAGTTCTCCACTTTGGTGTAAGAAACGTTCATATAGAATGTTCAAAAACTCAGCAGAGGTACCAGCATCATCAAACTTCAGCCATATGTCAGGCAGGCTGCAGTCTCAGATGACTGTGCAGCTTTTTTGCTCCTACACATTACAGAAGGTGCAAAGGCATCCACTCATCCTGCTGTCTTCTATGATTTGGTGATTTGCAGCCAGCAGCTACTATCCCATCTAGTGTTTTATCTGTTAGAGTATTGATCCATTCCATTCACATCATTTGCTTCTGAGCTGCCAGTGTCCTGAAAACAGACCGTGGCTCTTTTACTGTGGAGTGCCACTCTTCTTCTCCTTCTCTCTACTTGATCTTTCCAAAAATAGGTTATAACCATTGATTTTAATGTTTCAGTTACGCAGTTCTTCCCACCTAATTTCAGTAATACCAGCTACACTGGGTTTATAAATATGTGATTTTAATTCCTTTCATTTTTTACCCAGACTATCTGGTATTGTTTTATAGAAAATCTACTATTTCTACATTCTTAATGGATTTTGGGTTCGACATCTCCATTTCATCCTGAAAGACTGGGGGGTTTTGGTTGGATTTGGGGCTTTTTTTTTCATCAGTTCCTCTTTTAGCACTTATTTTTAGCCTCTTTCCTAGCAGACTGTTTGCCTTTCTACAGAACAGGAGACCACCTAAATGATGCCATCCTTTCACCTGCATCAAAAGACAGATGCTCCATGTTCAGAATCTTTTTTTTCCCATCTTCCTTCATTCACCAGCCAAGGATAATATCCTGGAGGATCACACAGGCATTCTTCTTCTTAGGCAATGTTCAGGTTTCCCTGACCTTGTCTAAGATCTGTGAGACAATCCCTATGCAGCAGGGTCACTGATGCGTACAGTCTTTCCAATCATCTTTAATCTCCAGCCTTTTCCCTGAATTGGTAGGGCTACACATGATCCCTAACTGTCCTTTTTTGAAAAACACTTCTGCCTCTGGAGAATTCTGGAATTTAGGAGGGGGTGCATTGGAAATGGAGGGAAACTGTCTGTTTTCAAATGAAAGCTTAGGCTGTGTTAGTGCATCTGCTCGGGCCCTTGTGTTTGTTGTGGCACAGAGTAACCAGACCTCTGTGGGCTGCTCAGTCCCTGGGCTAGCAGCTCCCATCTCTCCTCAGGACTGGCAGAGTTTGGGAACTAGGGAGTCTGGGTTCTGAGATGATGTGTAAAGTGAGCAAAGGAGCTGTCATAAAATGAAACATTAATATTTGGCTTGTTTTGTCATCAAATTGATCAAAATCCGCATCTTTGTATGGGAGGTTTAAATTACAATCAGCTAGCACTCACCACTGGCAAAAGGAAGACATTCTACCAGAGAATTTCTGATTAACTCTTCTCCTGTCCAGAGGAGAGCTATCTAAATTAATTGTCTTTGACAGGTGAGGTCTGTCCTCATTTTGGTACAGGAGATAAGGTACTGGTTACGACACAACTGGGTAGACTTGCACAGCTTTTTAATTACAACAAAAGCACTTATCACAAATGTCTTGTAAACTGAGTGTCAACAGTGCTTGGATTGCAGCTGCCTGGCCTTGGGGTTTGATGGCTTACCTCTTTAATAGATACAGTGAAACATTATCCTGCATCTGTGACCAACTTCGCCTTCAGCCTATTTTTACAGTGCCTTATAGTTCATCAAGCCCTACTGCATAGCTTTAAAATAAGGCTAATCAAATCAATTTGGTCTCATATTGCCTTTTTTTTGTCAGCACTCCAGAAAAGATGCTCAGTTCATTGTTCTGACACACTACAAGTCGCATTATTTCATCATCTTAGTGGCTCGATGATGAAAGACACTTGATGTATGGTGATGTCACCGAGTAAAAAGTCTGATTGCTGCCTTGTCCTGTGTGTTAGTTCTGCAGAAATAGGAAGGGAGCTAAGCAAATGCTTCCCCTGAACATACTGTATAGAAACTAAAAATCTTCCAGCACCTAATTTTGCAGGATAAATCCACGTGGTACAGTACAAGCCCCATGCCATGCAGAGATATTCCTCCTCAGTATCTGAATGAACGAAACACGTCTGCATACAAATGGCAAACCATTTGTTATGTTTTTGCAAGGAAAAACTTGAAAAAAATCTGTCAGAGCGCAGCCTCGCAGCTCCTGGTTTCTCTGGCCTGTGCTGTGAACAACAGGTTGAGTTACTTGCAGTTGTGAATCACTTGGTATTGTGTTGATTAATTCACACACTCACATACACAAAATGACATGGTAAAAATGTCATACACTGAGACATCACAGACCAAATCACTGCTGTACTTTTTTTCTACAAGTGGTGTGGAAGGAAGGGGAGACAGCCGAGTTTGTACTTGCACAACTGGCTGAAAGCTGTATACAGTAAGCACCTTGAGAACATCAAGTGATTGTGAAGGGAATTATTATGAACACTATAATGATTTTATTTTTTATTATTTCTTCATGCTATCTTGAAAAAGATCCGTTCTTTTCATCAGCACCTCAAAGATTCTTCCCCAAAAAAGTACAAAGCAGACTTACAGAGAGTTTCTGAAAGTGGTTTCGATTACATGAAAAGAAGCAGTGGGGATTTAAGAAGGGCAGAGAAAAGAAAGAATATTTAAACTAAGGACATTGAGATCTAAAATTCCAGCACTTTATGTACTGTACTTCTCCCTGGTATCAATGGGAGCACTTAAAGCTTAGTACAGGATTCAGGGATTCCTTCATATCTGCAAATGACACAGAAAAAAAAAGAGGCCAGTCTTTTTCTGGTGTGAAGCCTTTGTTTCATCTTTCATGATACTTGAAATGGCAACCAACTTTAGTGATGGTTCAAGTATCAGAATTCACTTTTTTCCTCCCCGCCCCCCAGCAAAAAGAGGACCAGGGAGTCAAACTGCATCATTTTTCAAAGGCAGCCATACAGTCCTTGGGAGTTTTAAAATGTGGAAAGTACTGTATTAATTTTAGTACATCAGTAGTGAATGGGATAATTTAACAGCACCTTCCACTCTCAAGTATTTCTTTTCTTGAATAGATTATTAGACAGCAAGGGTTGAGGATACAAACCTTGAATCATGAAAGCATGTGTACACGCTGAAGAGGTATTACAATGAATTATAAGCACTGGTAATAGTTTAGAATCCAAAGGGCTGGTGACCTTTGCTTTTAAAAACATGCTTTAAATGTTAACATTCTACAGCATCGTCTTCTCAACTCTATCTCCTAAATGCTTTTGGACACACAGACCATGGGATTAATTATATACTGCAAGCAACAATTCATGAATATTTAACACACTCATTTATACTTAATGAATAAATTTGCATTTTGACAGTGTTATTTAATGCGGTTTAAGGAAAAACTGCTCATTACCTTTCAATTTTGTAGATTAGGAGAATGTAATTGGAATGATAAGGTAGGAGAGAGGCTGCATGATTGTTCACACGGTTTGTTCCCACAGGTTTTTGATCAAAACGGCTCCGTTTGGTTTGTTCGCGGAAAGTTTGTCTGTCTCGGTTACTTCATCCCTCTCCCTGCGGGGAGGCTGAAGCAGCGGGGGCTGAGCCGGGAGGCAGCGGCTGCCCGGGGCCGGTCACTGGGCTCTGGGCCGGGTACTGGGCTCTGGGCCGGGCATCCCGGCCGGCCGGACAGCGGGGCTGCCCGTGGAGCCCAGGGAGCCCGCGCTGCCCCGGACGGGCAGAGGGTCCCCGGCAGCAGGGCAGGGCAGGGCAGGCCCCTGTAGCGGGCCCGGCCTCGGGCCCGGCCTCGGGCCCGGCGGAGCGCGGGGGCTGCGCCCAGTGCGCTGCAGCCCCGGGGATGGCAGCGGCTGCTCTGGAGCCCTTCCAGCCGCCCGCGCCTAGAGCTCCGTGCGAGCGGCTGCCGGCCCGGGGCCGCCCTGTTGCACTGGG